>JABMCL010003012.1:255000-265000 GCA_018857735.1 Alviniconcha marisindica
ATACGTTTTGTCCAGTGGTGCAATATATGGCCTTTATTTCTGGAATCGTTGACGAATGCGAGGATGACTGATGGTATGGGCTAGGCTGGTGCTGCCGCTGTTTGTGATGTTGTTGGCGCTTTCACCTTTGCAGTCCTAACGCGACAGCAGCATGGTTATTACTGCTGATGCCTTCTTGACGTTGCTGCTACTGCTGCTGCTTCCGCTGCTATTGCTTCTGCTGCTGCTGCTTCCGCTGCTACTGCTGCTGCTGCTACTACTATCCGCTGCTACTGCTGCTGCTGCTACTACTACTATCTGCTGCTGCTGCTGCTACTACTACTATCTACTGCTGCAGCTGCTGCTGCTACTACTACCGCTACTACTGCTGCTCCTACTACTACTACTACTACTACTACTACTACTACTACTACTACTACTACTACTACTACAGCTGCTGCTGCTGCTGCTCCTCCTCCTCCTACTCCTACTCCTCCTACTACTACTCCTACTCCTACTACTACTACTACTACGAGTGCTGCTGCTGTTGCTGCTGCCGCTACTGCTACTACTACTACTACTACTACTGCTGCTGCTTCTACTACTGCCACTGCTACGGCTATTCCTACAACCGCCACTCTCATATGAGGCGATGGCCCAAAGCCCCCAACGTCAGGCACGAATGATTCAACCCGTCAGTGGAGCCGACAGGGACAGGTGATTTGGTTTCATTACTAACCGGCTGGCAAAGCCTGCACCGTGTCACCCGGCAAAGACATGGATACTGTCCCTGTTCCACCCGGCAAAGACAGGACGTTGCAGCCCCGCCGAGTCTGGTCACTGTCGGCCGCAACGTGTTCTGACACCCAGCGGCTCACCGGCTCTGGAACTGCTGCTAGAGCCGGGGATGGAGGGTTGGGGGTGGGGTGGGGGGGGGTGGGGTGGGGGTGGGGGGGGGGGGGGGGGGGGGAGATTTATGAAGCTTTTAAAGCACGAAGCGCAGGCTTAATTGCGACGTTAACCGTTAGTTCTCCATTAAATGTATCATCGCACGTTGAGAGCATGACGCTATTTCCCCCGTTCCTCCCTCACCGATAGTTCTGTGCGGCAGAGGACTCTAAGTCCAACCAGTCCGATGTGTTGTGATGCTGATGCTGATGATGATGTTGATAATCACGACGACGACGACGACGACGATGATGATGATGGCAGTGATGTTGGCGACGACGACGACGATGATGATGGTAGTGGTGGTGGTGGTGGTGGTGTGTGGTGGTGGTGGTGGTGGTGGTGATGATGATGATGATGATGATGAGCAGTGATGTTGGCGACGACGACGGCGATGATGATGATAATGATGATGATGAGACTATTGTGATGATTATTGCTACTGCTGATAATAAAACCACTAGACGAAAGCAGCGCTAAGCAGTACTGATCTCTGTATCCACTCCGTGGCACAGTCAGATGGTGAATGTTCGGTCCTTCTGAAGTATTTTAGCCAATTAATATAGACTTATGGCACACGATACCGGCATGCACACACACACACACACACACACACACACACACACACACACACACACACACACACACACACACACACACACACACACACACACACGGACGCACTCACCCACTCACGCACGCACACGCACGCGGCACGCACACGGGCGCGTATGCACACGCACAACACAACACACACACACACACACCACCACACACACACACACACACACACACACACACACACACACACACACACACACACCACACACAACACACACACACACAACACACACACACACACACACAACACACACACACACACACACACACACACACACACACACACACACACACACACACACACAGGCACGCACACACGCACTCGCACGCCACCCGTGCCTGCACTGCCGCATCATCTCTCTCTCTCTCTCTCTCTCTCTCTCTCTCTCTCTCTCTCTCTCTCTCTCTCATTCTCTCTCTTCTCTCTCTCTCCTCTCTCTCTCTCTCTCTCATCATCTCTTCTCTCCACCACCACACACACACACACACACACCACACACACAACCACACACACACACGCAACAACTCGACAGTCACGGAGTACCTCACACACGCAGCACCACAGCACACACACACAACAACACAAGCACCACGACCACCAAGGATCAACAGTTTCAGGAAGTTACCTTTCCTCAGCTGCACCCTTTGACCAGCAAAGAGCAATCTGCAATGTGCTCTCAGGATCGCAGGAGAATTTTGAAAAATGATGTGCACACATCTGCTTGATGCAAAATTGTAGTCGCCACAAATTTATTGCAGCGTTTGTTTGCCTTTCTCTGTGTGGAGCGCAGAAGGCGGAACTTTGGAATCAGCGCATGTTGCCCAGTTGGAGAGACGGCAATAATTTAGTGCATCGTATTGAAACTGAGCACACTGTTCGTACACACACTGAGCACACTCTTATTACACACACCGAACACACTGTTCGTACACACACTGAGCACACTCTTATAACACAAACCGAACACACTGTTCGTACACACACTGAGCACACTCTTATAACACCAACCTAACACACTGTTCGTACACACACTGAGCACACTCTTATTACACAAACCGAACACACTGTTCGTACACACACTGAGCACACTCTTATACACACACTGAACACACTGTGTACGTACACCCACTGAGCACACTCTTATAACACAAACCGAACACACTGTTCGTACACACACTGAGCACACTCTTATAACACAAACCGAACACACTGTTCGTACACACACTGAGCACACTCTTATAACACAAACCGAACACACTGTTCGTACACACACTGAGCACACTCTTATAACACAAACCGAACACACTGTTCGTACACACACTGAGCACACTCTTATTACACAAACCGAACACACTGTTCGTACACACACTGAGCACACTCTTATAACACAAACCGAACACACTGTTCGTACACACACTGAGCACACTCTTATACACAAACCGAACACACTGTTCGTACACACACTGAGCACACTCTTATTACACAAACCGAACACACTGTTCGTACACACACTGAGCACACTCTTATTACACACACTGAACACACTGTTCGGTACACCCACTGAGCACACTCTTATAACACAAACCGAACACACTGTTCGTACACACACTGAGCACACTCTTATAACACAAACCGAACACACTGGTCGTACACAAACTGAGCACACTCTTATAACACAAACCGAACACACTGTTCGTACACACACTGAGCACACTCTTATACACAAACTGAACACACTGTTCGTACACACACTGAGCACACTCTTATTACACAAACCGAACACACTGTTCGTACACACACTGAGCACACTCTTATAACACAAACCGAACACACTGTTGTACACACGCTGAGCACACTCTTATAACACAAACCGAACACACTTCTTTGTGCACTGACTGAGCACACCCTTCATACACACAATGAACACACCCTTCATACACAAAATGAACACACCCTTCCTATATAAACTGAGCACTCCTTTCAGATGCAAACTGAGCGCACCCTTCGTACACAGATTAGCACATAATTCATAATCAAACTGAGCACTCCCTTCGTACACAAATTAACACACAATTCGTAGTCAAACTGAGCACATCTTCGTACACAAACTAAACACACATTTCGTACGCAAACTGAGGACACCCTTCGTACACAAACTAAACACACATTTCGTACACAAACTGAGGACACGCTTCGTACACAAACTGAACACACATTTCGTACACAAACTGAGGACACGCTTCGTACACAAACTGAACACAGCTTCACCCTTTGTACACAAACTGAACACAGCTTCACCCTTTGTACACAAACTGAACACACTCTTCAGCTCTCTTCTCTCTCTCTCTCTCTCTCTCTCTCTCTCTCTCTCTCTCTCTCTCTCTCTCTCTCTCTCTCTCTCTCTCTCTCTCTCTCTCTCTCTCTCTCTCTCTCTCTCTCTCTCCTTTTGTTGTTGTTAGTTTGTTTGTGTGTGTTGTTGCTGTTGTTGTTGTTGTTGTTGTTGTTGTTTTCTGAACGGCGGCATTTGAATTTTGCTTTAGATTTTGAGTTTTCGCTTGTATATGGTTTGTTATTTTATATTGTTTTCAGTAGGTAGGTAGTGTTGCTTAATGTCCTCAGATGTCAGTTGACATATTAGGGACAAGCTGAGACCAATGCCGAAGCATGGTTCAATATAGCTTTACGTCCACGGAAACCAGAAGGCTCGTTAGGACGGACAGCCCAGGACGGCCACCTCGACTCTCACACAGCTCCTGGACTATGGTTGTTTTCAGTTCTAGTTTCAGGCTGCATCGTCACACGACTTAGAAAACATTCTGGTGTCGGTTGACAGTTGCAAAGGAAGTGAGAGAGAGGTATTAACTGTGTTTTGTCTTGTTAATTAACACCGTAAGTTGATTCACTGTCACAATAAAGTGAGAGGAAACCGGTTTCTTGTCTGTTTTACACCTTTCATTGTTTGACTGTGACAAAAGATGTTCTGTGTTTAATGACACCTTGAGTACATTAGAGGACCTCCACATGAAGTACGAAAAGATATTGTGTCTTTGTGTCGGTTATGATACACGTTCATGCTTGTTTTAAAGTCATACAAATAGTGCGGAACCCTTGCGTGTGTTTTTTCCTTTCTTTCTTTTTCCTTTTTTTTTTCTTTTCATGTTTGTTTTGTTTTGATTGCTTGTTTGTTAGTTGGTTGGTTGGTTTTTCTATATATAATAAATTTGTTTTTATAAATATTTTGCACGATGTTGGTGATCTCTCTCTCTCTCTCTCTCTCTCTCTCTCTCTCTCTCTCTCTCTCTCTCTCTCTCTCTCTCTCTCTCTCTCTCTCTCTCTCTCTCTCTCTCTCTCTCTCTCTCAGCTTTCTTTTTTAAGCGTATTTTTTTGTGCGTGTGTGGTTTCGTCTTTTTTCTTGTTGCCTTCCATTCAACTGCTTTTCTCACAAACGTCAACTGATTAAAATAAATCTGACTTCAAAGAGAACGTTACCACAGCATGAGGGCATATTCTAATTTAGATGAGTATTTATTGCTCTCATAATTTTCTTTTCGGCAAACATTATTTGCATAACGACGTCGCCCAATACAGAAAACTAACAACAATAAGATATTATTAATAACAGTCTCTGACAAATTTGTCAGTAACAAGTAGGATTAAATCTAGCCACTATCAAATAATAGCTCCTATATTGGACGAAACGCCACCCGTATGTCATATCCTCGATCGCAATGTTCGTTATCTCCACGACAAACACAATCCATTCATAATACTGCAATAGAAGTTAACATGGGTTTGCTCTCCTGGCAACTTTGTCAGGAGAGGATGTGTGTACCACTTAATCATTATGAATGCCACAAACATTAAAAGGCAGTAAATGACAAATGCCGGGCGTGTACGGCAATGTTCAGCATGAAGGCTACAATGCCAGACATGCACAGGCACCTGGTTTTGTTCCATTTGACCATAAGCGAGAAATAAATAAGAACCCCGGCATACTGTGGATAGGGACTGTGCAAATTGTCCGAACGCCATGTATTGTCCAATAGGTCAGGTACAAAGGTTGCTTTGTAAAAAAGATATATAGTATAAAAATAATCCGGTGTTTGCCCATTTACTACGACAATATTTCAAAAAGCAATAAGCCCTAAAGTACAGTTAAATAATAATATTAACATCAAAAACAGGCAACAACAACAGCAATAAGAAGAAGAACAAGAAGAAGAAGAAATCTGGTATAGCGATATACCCCTAAGAAAATTTATTACGAACTTTAGGGCTCGTAAATGAATATCGCGATACAAGAGTTATTGTTATTACTATTACTATGAGGACTATTGAATATTGTTATTACGGCTGCGGTTGCTATCCTTCTTCTTATCAACCGTAATTTAGGGGTAGCTGCTCTTGAAGTAGTTGCATAGTAGAAAGGCAAACAGGAGAAAAAGAACAAAAGCTTTTTCCCTGACTTATTAGACAATACAGGGAGTTCGGACAAACAATGAGCATATCATGGGTGCAAAAGTCTAGCAGCTAAACTGCATCTCGTGGTGGATCGATGTTAAAATGACGGGAAGGGGGGCGAGGCGGCGGGGGGATGGGGGGGGGGGGGGGGGGGGGGGGTTATTCCATGGATGCGTTTGGTAGACAAGCCACACGTACTAATAAGTTTGTATAGCAAGCGGAAAATGGACGCCATGTATCCGTGCCAACGTTCTTCGATGCACCGGACATAGCTCACCCCAAAAAGATAAGTGAATTAGCTCCCCACTTCATTTTTCATCGTTCTTCACCGTTTAATTGCTGTTTAAGCGTCGTTTTGCATCTAGATAAAGGGGATTAATCCGAAAATTCGCTTGTTGTATTTTGTCTTAATAAATAGCGCTCTTTTGAACCTTTTCTGTGTTTGGATCCTGTACGCACGCGTTAGCCAGACAAAAAGCACCCCATCAGGCCGTCTGACAGACAAATGTCGCCTCACGGGTGCATGCGCTTCCGGAAAATGCAGGTCATTTCACAGACACCCCCTCTACCCCTCACTCCACGACTTCATTTGGCAGGCTGGGGAAAAAAAGAAGGGGATAAAACCCCAGCATGCTCCTGTTGCGGTGATGTCAGCGAGAGACAATGGCGGCATAAAACTAATAAGCACTGTGGCGGCGGAGTGATGTATCGAAGTGATTGCAGTTTGTGTATGCAGATCATGGAGTCGCCCGCGGGCCATGGAAGACGTGCGCGTGACAGACGCGAGGGGGCTAATAGATTAGAGCATTAGACAAAGTACACTTGTCATTTATGATATTGCAGGGGGTTAGCCTTGCTGGCAGTTGATTCTGTCGTGGTCGCGGTCTGGCCGCATCCTGCTGTTCCGGTTTTGGATGGGGATTGCCACCGAAATGTTGAGAGAGAAAAACAACACTTACACACACACACACACACACACACACACACACACACACACACACACACACACACACACACACACACACACACACACACACACACACACACACACACACACACGCGCGGCCGCGCGCGCACGCGCGCATGCACATACACTCTCTCTCTCTCTCTCTCTCTCTCTCTCTCTCTCTCTCTCTCTCTCTCTCTCTCTCTCTCTCTCTCTCTCTCTCTCTCTCTCTCTCTCTCTTTGTCGCCTCTCCGCTATCGCTCTTTGTCAAAGTATTGTCAATTTTTGTTGTTGTTGGTGGTGGTTTTAGCGAGGTAGTTCCGATCAAAGCCTTCAAAGGCAGAGGTGACTGACGGAAGGACGTAGTGGTGGTCCTCTCACTGACTGTCCAGATTACAAATACGTTCATCTATTTGTTGCCGACTGGCTGCCACCTAGCTAACACTGGCGCCAGCAGGCTTTGAGGCAGGTAGTGTCCTGCAAGTGCATATTGAATCAAAACAGACATCACTAAACGAACACCACCGGAAGTGATTCTGTAACAGTGTAGTGTCTCCTTCTGAAGGCAGCCTAATTCCAACGATGTCAAATTCCCAGTTTTGTGGACCTCAGGGCAGCGATGTGGAATGGACCTTGGATGCAGCTTGAGGTAGGGATGCATTCCGATCCGCGTGGGGTCGATGAAGTAAGCAGAGATGATGAGAGATAGATAGAGAGAGGGAGGGAGGGAGAGAGAGAGAGAGAGAAGAGAGAGAGAGAGACAGACAGACAGACAGACAGACAGACAGACAGACAGACAGACAGACAGACAGACAGACAGACAGAGACAGAAGACAGAGACGAGAAGAGAGACAGACAGAGAGCAGAGACAGACAGACAGACAGACAGACAGACAGACAGACAGACAGACAGACAGACAGAGACAGAGAGAAAGAGAGAGAAACAGAGACATAGAGAGAGACAGACAGACAGACAGAGACAGAGACAGAGAGAGAGAGAGAGAGAGAGAGAGAGAGAGAGAGAGAGAGAGAGAGAGAGAGAGAGAAGAAGAAGAAGAAGAAGAAGAAGTAGAAGAAAGGTGAAACGGGCCATGGAGACGTATTTTCCCCGTCAAGAACGATATGCCTTTCGACACCCATTACACCTACTCTATCCAGTTAAACATCATCTAAGCACATTACAGGCTAAAAGCAACGCTATTTATTTTGATAAAACACAGCATGAGAATTTTAAGGGTAAGTCCCCTATTTCTTGAAGCTACAAAACAACACTTAAACAACAATTAAGCGGTGAAAAATGAGATGTGGGATACTTGGCTGAATTTGGCTGACCTGTATTTGTAATGCTGCTTTCGTGTCCATTGTCTGGAGAGAAAAAAATGTTTGTTTTGTCATAATGAATAGTTTAGTTTTTTTGTTGTTGTTTTGTTTGTTTTGTTTGTTTGTTTGTTTTTGTTTTGTTTCATCATTGTGGAGCATTTATTCAAGAACATTCATCCATCATTACAATATTCCTGTCGCTCACTCATTTTTTTTTTTTTTTTTGAAAGGCAAATATACTTACATTATGAACCAAATGGACAGCACATTAGTAAATATAGCACACACACACCACACACACACACACACACACACACACACACACACACACACACACACACACACACACACACACACACACCAAGAGTTTTACTGTGCAGTTTTACCATTCAAACGTAACACCCAGTTCGAGTTGTACCACTAAGACACTACTACTACATACAGCTATCGAACGACCACGAGTCTTAGGCTAGTAAGCAGAGGGACCTCGGTTCGAATCCGCTTCGGCTCTCCTTTCTCTTCAAACGTTGGGGTTTGTGGACATTGTCTTCTTTGCGACCTTGTCCCTCACAGTTAATGAAACCTTAAAATGGCTCTTATCGCTGCCCATCTTAATGCAGGAGTCATTCTGGTGGTGACAGTGTAGCGATAGGTATATAATCTCCCTCTCCCCCACCTCCACACCCCTTTGCCCTCCATCTCCCCGTCCCTAATAAGCCTTGAGGTTTCTGTGGACGTTAAGCACCATGTTTACTTTTCACCAGTTTTATCATAAAAACCTAACACTCTATACTAGTTGTAACACTCAGACACTATTACTACATAGGGCTGTCACATGACCACGAGTTTCACGGTGCAACTTTATCATACAAACGTGATACTTAATACGAGTTTTAACACTCAAACACTAACTTGTACATAAGGCTATCAAACGACGACGAGTTTTATGTACCACCCAATACGATTTGTAGTACAGAAACACTACCACTACGTGAAGTTATCACAAGACCACAAATTTTATTGTGCAATTATATCACACAAATCACTACATCCAACACGTATAACGCTCAGACACCACTGCACACTGGCATCTTCTTCCAAACTCTGCCAGATTTAGTTACGCCACTGAAGGGGCACTCTTTATCTCCGCGCAGCTGTCCAGCGACTTGGTCAGCGCCCTCCGAAAGGTTTGGGTACTGATAAGACTGTGGAAGCAACCAAGCGCCCAAGCACGCACGTAAACATGAGACGCATCCACTCCGAGTTAAAAAAAAAGGAGTTCCGTCTCGATTCAAACGATTTTGGTTTGATTTGAGCTGTCGTAAGCAACATGGTCAGTTATAAAACAAACGTCTGATATAATCTGAGTTGTTTGTAACAAACTTACTACTGTTTGAGCACCAACGAAAAAACTGCTCATTAGCTGACAATTTTCAGGAACCTATGGCGTAACTAAATACGGCAGTGGTTGAAGGAAGGATGTCGTAAACCAGTGCTTGGAGTTTGACACCACTACTACTGCTGCTACTACTACTACTATTGCTGCTGCTGCTGCTACTGCTGTTGCTACTACTGCTGCTGCTGCTGCTGCTACTACTACTACTGCTGCGTGTGTGTGCGCGCGCGTGGATGCACGCGTGTTGTGAACATTACTCATGTGTTTGCGGGTGTATGTGAGTGGAAGAGGTCGGGGCAGGCGAGTGGGGAGAGAATGTGAGAGTGAGA
>JABMCL010003012.1:277500-282500 GCA_018857735.1 Alviniconcha marisindica
AACTTGGATAAACGGTCAAAAAGGACGAAAAATGAAAGAAAAAGACTTTATTTTTGATTGTCATGCCAACAATCTTCCAAACATCGAACAAGCTGTAAAAACTAAACCAAAACAAGATAAGTCTTTTTCTTTCATTTTTCGTCGTTGGGCCTATTTCTCTGCTCGTTGCATTTCTGCGACTAAAATCCGACAGACGGACGGAAGGCAATTCGCTAGGGACAACTGTTTCACGTGTCTAACGTCTCTCACGCAATGCCATCACAGACGTTGTCCTAAACACCAAACACCAAGGAAAGATTAAACACATGACACAGAGACAGTACAGCAATACCTGACGCAATGTGTATGTTGTGGCATGATCATCTGTAGACTGTTTCGGAATCAGACCGTTCGAGGATAAAGACTTTGCGAGCGGAACGTTGTGAACACATCTGAAGGGGGAGGGAGGGAGACAACTGTTTATGCAATGAAGATTCAAGAACCCGTGGACCTGGACAAAGTGTGCGGCTGCCTTCCTCAAGTAAGCACCTTAATTGGTGAAGGCTATTCGTGTGTCTGTGGAGGGGCAAGGTTGAAATACCTCCTACATCCCACACACTTTTTCAACAATTTTAAGCCAAATGCACCTGAAACCGATAAATGGTGCCAGCGTCTTGAATACGCACACACACAAAAATCAAACTGGAAATTTACTGAAGTGCACTTGGAAAAAAGGTTGCGGTCGCACTTGGCAGAAAAATGTCTGCTGCCTATGAAGGGCAAACGTATTCAAGATGTCTCCTCAGCACCCTGTGGCGAGGCATGCGCATCGAGTAAGTGTCTACACTTCCGCTCTGTCAACAAGAATATGTTATTGCCGCATGCCACGATCTTCTCCCCTTGCTTTAACGGTGCTTCCGTAAGGTCTGCAGAAATAGAACCCCAGGATGAAAATCAAAACAGCGCGGAGCCTATTGGACAAAAGATGTGGAGTTTTATAGACACTGCACGGGTGGTATTTATTTAGTCAGTTATAATTTATTTAGTCATTTATTCTTGATCGGTGTCTTCTTCATGCAGTTTATTGTGTCGCTGCTGTTTAGAGCAGCGATCAACGTCAACACAACAAATTCATATCATCATTCACGACCAAAACACTCACTTGAATATAATGCAAGTCTTCAAAAGAAAATAAGTGGAGGGGGAATTTAAATCCACATGTGTTTATAAGAAAAAAATCCTGATATATATATATATTCTTCTGGTTGGCAATAAAATAAATGTATAAGCTTATTTCCCCGATACCGGAAAACATGATAACTCAGTGTAAATAACCCGAAAAGAAATCACATTTATTGTCCGGATATAAACACATACTATCCAGAGTACTGATAAAGCACAATTCTGTTTGCCTCAGAAAAACAACAACAATTAACTGCCTCAGAAAAACAAAAAAACAAAAAACTGGAAAAAAAACGTTAACGAAATAGTTCAAACACTGATACGCTCTGATGAAATGAGATAGTAGTTTATAGTTTTACTTTCAAGATGAAACAAGAAGAGGAGAAGCAGCAGTGGCAGTAGTGGTAACAGCAGTAGTAGTAGCAGTAGTAGTAGTAGTAGTAGTTGTAGTTGTTGTTGTTGCTGTTGTTGTTGTTGCTGTTGTTGTTGTTGTTGTTGTTGCTGCTGTTGTTGTTGTTGTTGTTGTTTACTTAGAAACAAGAAAGAAAAGGGGATGAGGAGGAGGAAGAGAAGAAGGAAAGAGAGAAGTAGGAGGAAGAGGAGAAGAAGAAGAAGCAGGAGAAGAGGGAGACGAAGAACAACAACAACGACAACAACAACAGTAACGACGACAACAACAACAACGAGAAGGAGGAGGAGGAGGCCTGTGTACATAAAGTTGTTTTGTTGTTGCTCTGCATTATCTGGACGTCGCTTTGGCGCTGAGAGCAGCAAGAACACCAAGGCCGCATTAAAATGTTGTCCGCTGCATTGGTATGAGGGGAATGTCTTCCGTCATAATCAGCTGCTTGCATAAGAGCATGCATCCACCCCCGTGAGATGGAGATAAATCCCCTGAAGACGGCGTGTGGCTGCTCACCTGGCGGGGCAATAAAAATGGCCACACACACACACACACACACACACACACACACACACACACACCACACATATACACACACACACACACACACACACACACACACACAAACACACAAACACACATGCACACATGACACCTTCCCCCCTCCCCCCCCCCCCCCCCCCCCCCCCCCCCCCCCCCCAACACACACACACACCCAACCTCCTTTTCTGCAAAGTTGAAAGAAGGAAAAAATAGAGCCGAAACCCACTTGAACCCTGGTGGTACCAACCCAGTATCTTCCCCCAAGCACGACGGGGGTTCATGTCCCCCGAAACCAGTTGTGAAGCACCAATATTTCACCCGGCTATCTCCGCTGGGCCCGCGTCGCCCCTCTTGCTTAACGTTGCGTTCTCCAAAACAGATGTCCCGTTGAACGAGCCTTCGCCTCGCATATCGCATCTGGCAATTTACCTCAAGTGGGGAGGGTCAGCGGAGACTATCGGGCCAATGTTTTGCTCGGAAACACCCGATAAAGTCTGTCGTCGTCATTAGAAGACCTACCGAATGGATGGCGTAGCGTCCGGGAAGTCAGAGAATGTTAAGTAGGTGCGAATTAGGGGGCGAGTGTAAATCGCGTGGCTAGCGCGCGCGTCAGTGCACGCACGCGCGCACACACACACACACACAACACACACACACACACACACACACACACACACACACACACACACACACACACACACACACACAAACACGCACGCGCGCGCACGCACGGACACACGCACGCACACCCTCGCACGCACACGCACACGCACACACTCTCACTCACTCACTCACACCCACACCCACACACACACACACACACACACACACACACACACACACACACACACACACACACACACACACACACACACACACTCATAACACACACAGACACACACAGACACACACAGACACACACACACACACAGACACACAGACACACACACACACACACACACACACACACACACACACACACACACACACACACACACTCACACACCGAGACGCGCAGACACAAACAAAGGATGTTATGTATGTAAAAACTGTGTTCACAAATTAAGAGAACCCTCATTTTTCCTTTCGTTTCTGTATACGTTGGAACATTTCGTTTTTTTGTTTTGTTTGTTTTTGTTTGTTTGTTTCTTGTTAACAACTGTACCTGGAGTTGTAACCGAATGGTAAGTACTTTCCCCAATAAATCTTTCTCATAAATTTCAAAAGGGAAGCTTTCAACCGGATGCCATTTAGTATTGTCTGACTGATTATCAAGCAAACAAACAGCACCGCTGTTGCAAAAACAGTCATAATCTGCTGTCAGTGGAAGCAGTAGACAATCAGGCAGAACAATCCGTGTTTGCCCAATAGTGGTGAAACCAGGTCTTACGAGTCAAGGCAGATTGACTGTCGGGGATTAGTGGTGAACCCATGGTAAACTTGGCGCTATCTTGTCCACACAAACCATTGTCCCAACCTGTTAATGTCCTCTTTGTCACGCCTTTCTCGCTCTGTCTTTCCAAACTGGTGTTCTTCGATCGATTAAACGTTTATGTGTCTCCGACACGTACTCGTGCCATGGTACTGACGGCTGAGTGAACACGTAGAGGAACAACGCCAGTCTTCAAACATAATTATGCTTGTCACCTTTGTCGCTCAAGTCGAGGCTGACGTCATTTCTTTGGGTAACGTGTCCTTGGTTGCGGTAGGGCATGGTTAACAGGGCAACATGTCCTTGGTTGCGGTAGGGCATTGTTAACAGGGTAACGTGTCCTTGGTTGCGGTAGGGCATTGTTAACAGGGCAACGTGTCCTTGGTTGCGGTAGGGCATTGTTAACAGGGCAACTGTCCTTGGTTGCGGTAGGGCATTTTAACAGGGCAACTGTCCTTGGTTGCGGTAGGGCATTGTTAACAGGGCAATGTGTCCTTGGTTGCGGTAGGGCATTGTTAACAGGGTAACGTGTCCTTGGTTGCGGTAGGGCATTGTTAACAGGGCAACAGGGACGACGGGGGCTACCATGTAATTTATATGCATAATTATATGGAAAAGCTAGAATGTATCTTTCATTATGTTTTTGTGTCCATTCTCTCTCTCTCTCTCTCTCTCTCTCTCTCTCTCTCTCTCTCTCTCTTCTCTCCTCTCTCTCTCCTCTCTCTCTCTCTCTCCTCTCTCTCTCTCTCTCCCCCTCTCTCTCTCTCTCTCTCTCCCCTCTCTCTCTCTCTCTCTCTCTCTCTCTCTCTGAGAGTTTTACGTTTTGTCTTTTGGTGTATAGCATTTGGTTTACATCTGCTCTGCCTAGATGCTTGCTTCACCCACGCCACCCCCCTTGTTATAACACTTGTTTAAATAAATTTTATTTGGTTGAATCGTATAGCGTAATTATGTGAATAGATGCTGATGATCTAATGTTTTAAGGTTTACGGCTTTTTACGACGAGACACAGACAGACAGACAGACAGACAGACAGACAGACAGACAGACAGACAGACAGACAGACAGACAGAGACAGACAGACAGACAGACAGACAGACAGACAGACAGACAGACAGACAGACAGACAGACAGACAGACAGACAGAGACAGACACAGAGAGACACAGTGAGACAAACAGACGTACAGACAATAGTGTTGCTTCTGTTGATGATAATAATAACGATCTAAACAGTGATGATGATAAGAATTAAAAGGAGGAGGAAAAGGATCGAAATGGGCGGATGTTAAAACAAACCAGGACAATGACAATAACAACAACAAGACTTCTGACTTCTGTCACATGGTTGTTCCCGAGAGTACTCTGGCACTTTTTCGGGTGTACAAACTAGATTAATGAACAGAGCCCGCAAACGTGTATGCTTTTGTTTTTCTTATTCTCTCTCCCCCCCCCCCCCCCCC
>JABMCL010003012.1:292500-295000 GCA_018857735.1 Alviniconcha marisindica
TGTGTGTGTGTGTGTGTGTGTGTGTGTGTGTTGTGTGTGTGTGTGTGGTGTGTGTGGTGTGTGTGGTTGTGTGTGTGTGTGGTGTGTGTGCGTGGTGCGTTGGTGTGTGCGTCGTGTGATGGTGGTGATGGTGTGAGAGAGAGAGAGAGAGAGAGAGAGAGAGAGAGAGAGAGAGAGAGAGAGAGAGAGAGAGAGAGAGAGACGAAGGGCTTCAACATCATCCATGAACACAATGTCACAGTTTAGAACAAGGAGTGCTTCTGCATCACCCACCATGCCGCTATTTAGAATAAGAAATCATAACGGTTTTAACATCATCTAGCATATGTCTCAGTTAGGGCAACATTTGCCTCTGCATCATTGAGCATTTTGCTGTTAGCACAATGAATCATAACGGTCTTCAGCAGCATCAATCATAGGACAAGACGTTTTAGCATCATTCAGCATGTCGCGGTCAGAACAAAGAATGCTGACGGCT
The DNA here is from genome assembly GCA_018857735.1 of Alviniconcha marisindica. Classification (NCBI taxonomy): domain Eukaryota; kingdom Metazoa; phylum Mollusca; class Gastropoda; family Provannidae; genus Alviniconcha; species Alviniconcha marisindica. The sequence goes on from JABMCL010003012.1 coordinate 292,979, forward strand.
TTTTGCATCATTCAGCATGTCGCGGTCAGAACAAAGAATGCTGACGGCTTTTTGCATCATTCAGCATGTCGCGGTCAGAACAAAGAATGCTGACGGCTTTTAGCATCATTCAGCATGTCGCGGTCAGAACAAAGAATGCTGACGGCTTTTAGCATCATTCAGCATGTCGCGGTCAGAACAAAGAATGCTGACGGCTTTTAGCATCATTCAGCATGTCGCGGTCAGAACAAAGAATGCTGACGGCTTTTAGCATCATTCAGCATGTCGCGGTCAGAGCAAAGAATGCTGACGGCTTTTAGCATCATTCAGCATGTCGCGGTCAGAGCAAAGAATGCTGACGGCTTTTAGCATCATTCAGCATGTCGCGGTCAGAGCAAAGAATGCTGACGGCTTTTAGCATCATTCAGCATGTCGCGGTCAGAGCAAAGAATGCTGACGGCTTTTAGCATCATTCAGCATGTCGCGGTCAGAGCAAAGAATGCTGACGGCTTTTAGCATCATTCAGCATGTCGCGGTCAGAGCAAAGAATGCTGACGGCTTTTAGCATCATTCAGCATGTCGCGGTCAGAGCAAAGAATGCTGACGGCTTTTAGCATCATTCAGCATGTCGCGGTCAGAGCAAAGAATGCTGACGGCTTTTAGCATCATTCAGCATGTCGCGGTCAGAGCAAAGAATGCTGACGGCTTTTAGCATCATTCAGCATGTCGCGGTCAGAGCAAAGAATGCTGACGGCTTTTAGCATCATTCAGCATGTCGCGGTCAGAGCAAAGAATGCTGACGGCTTTTAGCATCATTCAGCATGTCGCGGTCAGAGCAAAGAATGCTGACGGCTTTTAGCATCATTCAGCATGTCGCGGTCAGAACAAAGAATGCTGACGGCTTTTAGCACCATTCAGCATGTCGCGGTCAGAACAAAGAATGCTGACGGCTTTTAGCACCATTCAGCATGTCGCGGTTAGGAAAAAAGAACGCTAACGAATTTCTGCTTCATCCAGCATGTCCACACTAACGCCGGACTGAGTGGGGTAGAAAGCGGAAGTCGCTGCATTACCGTTCTGTAGAATGAACTTGTCAAACCACCATTGCCAGGAACCAGTAAGTATAGCAGGAAGTCATTGAGTTATATCCTACAGGGAAACCTGGTACAGCAGGTACGGGGATGTCTTAACCTTCAGCGGGGACCAAGTGCTTCAGCTTGGGCTTCAACCTTCTCCACACTTTGATCACTACACGTTGTACCCTGCTGTCTCTGTTTATTGTGGGTGTATTATGCGGTCCATCCGAGCGGCGTGTTTCTCTAAATCGATCACAGTTTGTCCACCTAACTCGAGTCCTTACAGGATCATATACACTGCTGCCCGGTTCAGGTCACGTTTTCTTAATTTTTATTTGATGTCTTTTCGCGTAAGTGCTCTTTGACTGATCATACGAATTTCAAGGTAACATAATTATATGTCAACAAGTTGCACCAAATTGCAACAATAACTTTTGTTTTTAATCTGCAGTCCCCAAAACAGACATTTGTATATGTAACCATACATATAGTTCATTTGGTTTGAACAAAATTGATTTCATATATAGTTCATTTCACCTGATCTATATCACATACACGCAGGATCACATCCATTCGCATAGACTAATTAACACATCCGTACACCCTGAGTGACATGTACTCAAAATACTATTGTAATGATTGCATAGAAACCTTGCATACTTTCTAACACAGTTAGTTTATCTATCACACACAATTTCACTCCACTCGCCCCTCTCCAACCGATAGACAGATACACTCACACATAACACAATCCCCACCACATTTCCATCTGACAAGAGAGAGAGAGAGAGAGAGAGAGAGAGAGAGAGAGAGAGAGAGAGAGAGAGAGAGAGAGAGAGAGAGAGAGAGAGAGAGAGAGAGAGAGAGAGAGAGAGAGAGAGAGGAAAAACAAACATCAGGTCACGTGAAAACAAATAGCAATCATATACAACGAAGCTCTAGGTTGAATAAAACTGCTTCGAGCTGC
>JABMCL010003012.1:302500-305000 GCA_018857735.1 Alviniconcha marisindica
CCGGAGCTGTCTTCACAGTTTGCGACAGGCAAGCTGGACAGGGGGGAAGCTCTGCAATCTTTTTTGTGAAGTCGTGAAAAGCTTGTCTGTGAACAAATGTCACCTGGGTGTGCGAGCGCACGCACGCACGCACGCACGCACACACGGAAGATCGTCGGAAGATCGTCGAGCGCTTCCTCTTTCCACGCCTCTCTCCTCCAGGCGATCGGTGGTGTGATGTCCTTGGCTTTGTGCCCCCAGGTTGTGTCTCAAGCTCCTCAATGCTTCAGATCTTCCGAGACTCAAAGTACCTGTGACGTCTAAAGAGATTCAGTGCCACCCTCTTTCAATCGAATCTGTCTGCGTGTAAAAAGACCTCCTGCATCTAGAGTCAAATATGTCTCAAAGATCCTCTCCAACGTTCGTCAGAGAGAGCAAAATTTCTCATGCACGCCATCTGCAGATTTGCTTGTCGAATCTGTGTGAAGAGATCCGGAGTGTAACACTCCCATTTTGTTGAAACGTCGCAGTAAAATTTTATGCAGTCTTCATTACGTGTGCCCCCCCCCCCCCCCCCCCCCCACCCCCGCCACCCCCCCCCCCCCCACCCCCCCCAAAAAAAAAGAAGAAGAAAAAAAAGAAGAAGAAAACACCACAACATCTGCAACGTTTGTTGCAGAAGCATATCAAGAAACTTATCGGCAATCTTCGTAATAATAAAGTCTGTCTTTTAAGAGCCTCAGCACCATTTCGTTGCAATAAAATGTGTAAGAAACACCCTTGGGGTCAACTTTTATCTTTGTATGTATATGAGTATTTTTGTCTTTTAATTAAACAAAATCCAGATATAATGTTCAGAAATCCAGTGCACAGTGTGAAACTATATTTCAGGCAAAAAGTTGCACGAGAGACACTGGCTATGATCTTCAGCAGCACTTAAATCCATTTATATAATTTGTAGCCCGACCTCGGATCCATCAAAACACTTCTTACAGAAATTAGATTTAATGGCAATGCCTTCCCACAAAATGACAAACTTATTCCCTGTAGCGATTCTCTTATCGGAGCACTGAATGTTCATTTTGTATCAGGTGCCATGTCAGAGTCGCTTTTTGGGGGCAGAATGTACAGCAAGAGATTACGCTCTTCGTGTAAAATGCCCGGGGAAACATGGTGTCAGGGGGGTAACTATTTTCCCTTATCACCGTGGCACATTCTTCGGCGAGGTGCACGTCGGGATCGCTGCGGGGTTACCCGCCATCTTTGACATCCGGATAGAAGACGACGATGAGATTTGTTTTATTTTGGTTGTTTTCCGTTTTGTGTTTTTCTTTTTGATTTAGAACTGAACGCCGTTTTCTACATGAAAGACTCGGCGATTTACACAAACATGAATTCGTTGAAAGAGGAAATGACTAAACGAAATTTACTCCGAGAAAGTAAGCAAGAAAATCGCTGTTTTTGTTTTGGTGTTGGTGTTGGTGTTGGTGTTAATGGTGGTGGTGCTGGAGGCGGTGGTGGCAGTCTTGTTGTTGTAGATGTTGTCATAATACAATACAAAACAAGCAGTTCACCAGGGGTGTTGACGTTGTCAAATTGTTGATGTTGGTGGTGTTGTCGTCGTCTTCGGTTCTGGTGTCCTTTGTAATTTTGAGGCGAGTGTGCCATCTATTCCCGGTAAGCAGCAATAGACACAGACCTCGCCATCATGTCACCGTGGCGACAGACTTACACTTCTTTACGTTTCTTCTGTCTTCGCACAGAGCAGAATTGACCGAATGATAAGACAATTCAAATTCAAATTCAAAATACTTTACAGTCCGCTGCAATCGTTAACAATCAAACGGGATTTCTTCTTCGCTCACACCAGCTCTGCCACATGAAATAATGTCGTTAAATTAAGTTAAACACATGGAAAACACTCACACACAATATGACACCCACACACACAGGGACACATGCACCCCTCACCTTCCGCGTCACGCAATAATCTGCCATTTATTCCCGGCAATGCAGCAATTTGCATAAAACTCGCCAACACGTCTCAGTGGCGACAGACTTAAGTTTCCTTACATTGCTTCTGTCTTCGCACAGACCGCAAGCGAATGATTAAATATGTCTGCCATTTATTCCCGGTAATGCCGCAATATGCGCGAAACTCGCCATTACGTCTCAGTGGCAACAGACTTAAGTGTATTACAGTTCTTCCGTCTTCTCACAGACCACAACGCAAATGGTGAGATACGTCTGCCATTTGTTCCCGGTAATGCAGCAATATGCACGAAATTCGCCAACATGCCTCAGTGACGACAGATTCAAGCTGATTGCGTTTCTCTGGCTTCGCACAGACCACAATTATCTGACCGGATGTTGCCTGTCGCCTTCTCGCCAAGCTCGGCGCGGTGCGGGCCGTGCAGTCAGACCAATCTTCAAACAACTGGCCTACGGTAGTATGAAAACATACTTCTCCTTTTTGTTGTTGTTGTTGTTGTTGTGTGTCTGCTTGTAGCTTTGTTCATAC
>JABMCL010003012.1:315000-317500 GCA_018857735.1 Alviniconcha marisindica
AAAATCAACAGTTTTGGCGAAAGGGAAAACGAAGACTATACTGATAATCCAACTACCGTTAAACTGTTTCATCTTCAAATACGCTTGTAGATGTACCCGATTATTTTCTCCAAACTCAAAGAACTTGAAGCGTTCATTCTGCAGACATATCCATGAAAGATATTTTTATTTTATATTTTTTTTTATATTTAAAAAACAAAACAAAAAAACTGATATCCCACGAGATCACGTGGACTGATACAAACTCACGGAGACAGACTTCATTCCGCTGCTCCTATATTATTTTGACGACCCTTCTCTCGTCGAATCAGATCAATTACTCTGCCTCGAGGATCTCACAAAAGAGAGTGACCTCCCTTGCTAGGAGTTACCCCCCCTTGGTATTGACGGCAAAACGTGCTAATCCACATTTCAAACATGGCGGAAATCGCGTCCCTCCGTGCCGCCAAGTTTGCACAGAAGCCCCCTCCAAGTTCGATCAAAAGCTAAAAGTGGGGGTAAAGCGAGGTTTTGTGGACGCCTTCAGCTTTAATTAACCGAATCTGGCCACCCTTCTTTGCTCATTTCAGCCCCACTTCCTTTCTCGGGCCTCTGGGCGACCCTCGGGCCGTGATGCCAGACAATTAATCCCAGCACCCGTGTCTATGTCTCGCGGGATCTCGCGGGGATCTCCGCTTCCGAGAGCTGGGACGGCCAGGGTGCCTCAGTCAACATGGCGTAATTGTGATGCGTGGAACTTCACCTCTCGTCGCTTCTTTTCCATTCCGTCCGTCTGAATATAACCCCTCCCCCTTCACACACACCTCTCTCTCTCTCTCTCTCTCTCTCTCTCTCTCTCTCTCTCTCTCCTCTCCTCTCTCTCTCTCTCTCTCTCTCTCTCTCTCTCTCTCTCCGCCCTGATATAACCGCAATGGTTGACTAGGCGTAAAACCGGCTCTAAGTTACTTACTTACTGTCTGTCTCTGTCTGTCTGTCTGTCTGTCTTGTCTTTCTGTCTGTCTTGTCTGTCTGTTCTCTCTCTCTCTCTCTCTCTCTCTCTCTCTCTCTCTCTCTCTCTCTCTCTCTCTCTCTCTCTCTCTCTCTCTCTCTCTCTCTCTCCCCCTCCCTCCCTCTCTCTCTGTGTTTGCCCTGATATAACCGCAATGGTTTGACTAGGCGTAAAACCAGCTCTAAGTTACTTACTTACTGTCTGTCTCTGTCTGTCTATCGTCTGTCTGTCTGTCTGTCTGTCTGTCTGTCTGTCTGTCTGTCTGTCTGTCTCTTCTCTCTCTCTCTCTCTCTCTCTCTCTCTCTCTCTCTCTCTCTCTCTCTCTCTCTCTCTCTCTCTCTCTCTCTCTCTCTCTCTCTCCCCCCGGGTCTGAATGAATCCCCCCTCCTGTCCTTTCAAGGGTCATATCCTCCAGCTGCAGGCTAATACTCCGTTTCGTGGAGCGATGGATGGATGAAGGGCTGGATGCCTGCTCGGGATTCAGGGTGTCTAACAAGGCTGTTGCTGCAACAGATCCCATGTCGGCAGGGCGACGCATCAGCATCGATGTTCTCAGACGTCAGTTACGGAAGCAAAACATAGGTTAAGACGGATTTATCGCGGTCAACTCGCTGTAGGTCTCATTTTCGCATCTGAAGGAAAGAAATGCGTCGCTACCCACGGTGAAGCTAAATTTGACAATAAGATATATACATACACTGTGTGGAAAGGTAGGGTAAATAGTAAATATTGGAAGGAGGCGTTCAAATGATGACGCGTGATTTATTTGTATGTAAATGTTTTCCTTTACAAAATGACAGAGTGAAATAATCAATAATTCAATTTCTCTGTAATTCATCTCTCTCTCTCTCTCTCTCTCTCCTCTCTCTCTCTCTCTCTCTCTCTTCTCTCTCTCTCTCTCTCTCTCTCTCCTCCTCTCTCTCTCTCTCTCCTCTTTTCAGTAGTTTAGCAAGGACTAGTTGTTAGACAGGTCTAAATGAACCTAAACTACAATCCTTAGAAAATAAAGTTTTCGAGTTCGAGTTCGAGTTCCTCTCTCTCTCTCTCTCTCTCTCTCTCCTCTCTCTTCTCTCTCTCTCTCTCTCTCTCTCTCCCCTCTCTCTCTCTCTCTCATTTTCCACTTATTCAGTAGTTTAGCAAGGACTAGTTGTTAGACAGGTCTAAATGAACCTAAACTACAATCCTTAGAAAATAAAGTTTTCGAGTTCGAGTTTCTCTCTCTCTCTCTCTCTCTCTCCTCTCTCTCTCTCTCTCTCTTCTCTCTCTCTCTCTCTCTCTCTCTCTCTCTCTCCATTTTTCACTCATTCAGAGTTTAGCAAGGACTAGTTGTTAGGTCTAAATGAACCTAAACTACAATCCTTGGAAAATAAAGTTTTCGAGTTCGAGTCCTCTCTCTCTCTCTCTCTCTCTCTCTCTCTCTCTCTCTCTCTCTCTCCCCCACCCATCCATCCATCGTGCATGTTTGACCGCCACCACTACCCCAGCAACATCTTGCTGAGGACCGCTGACACG
>JABMCL010003012.1:332500-340000 GCA_018857735.1 Alviniconcha marisindica
GACGACTGATAAAGACAGGGGGCAAGGCAAGTGATGGCCGACGCGGCACCAGCTTCTGCATAATGCAATATCGTCATCGTAATAGTAAACATGGTGCTTAACGTCCACAGAAACCATAAGGCTTATTAGGGACGGGGAGAAGGGGGGAAGGGGGTATGGAGGAGGGGGGGGGGGGAGGGAGATTATATACCTGTCGCTACACTGTCACCACCAGAATGATCCCTGCATTAAGGTGGGCAGCGATGAGAGCCATTTTAATGTTTCAGTAGGAAGTGATGGACAAAGTCGCAAGACAGTGTCCACAAACCACAACCTTTTTGAAGAGAAAGGAGAGCTGAAGCGGTATCGAACCGAGGTCCTTCCGCTTACCAGCCTAACGCCTTACCGCTAGGCCAAACCGGCTCACGTCGATATCGGAGCACAGTTAGCCCAGATATAACCGTCATGGTTGACTGGGCTTTTAAAACAGTTGCCTATCTACCCATCCACTTTCGTAGCAGAGTCTTTTGACTGGCTTTATTGTCATCTTTTGTTCATCTACGGAGCCAGTTGCAGCGTCGAATGAGTGCAGAATGTGCAACAGTTTGGCTCAATGCGGAGCTTGAACGTGTACTGCAAGAGAGGAAGGCGGATTGCCCGCCACTTCAACACTATGGCTCCGTTTGCACTTCGGTGGTCGTGTGCATTGTTTGTAAAGCCGAGTTTATTAATCGCACAGAAGCCATAATCACGTTAGCAAACACCATTGTAAAGCCACATTCATTAATCCCCCCCTCAACACCCCCCCCCCCTCAACCCCCCCCCCCCCACCCCACCCCCACCCCCCACCCCCCCACAAGAAGAAAAATGAAGAAGAAGCAATAACACCATAATCACGATAACAAACACGATTGTAAAGCCACGTCCATTAATCGCGAAAAGCCCGTAATCACGGTAACAAACACGAAAAACTGAATCCAGGTCATACTCATTCCAAATACCCGTCAATAGTTGCATCGAAATTCGACCCCATCCATCTTGAGTTGATGCGGCTCTTTTGACGACTGCAGTCCCACAATGCCACGCGACACAACCCGCCAATCGAATGTCTCGCTGAGCGTGCTTCCGGTCTTGGAGCAAAGCCGCTTTTGGAGCTCGCCTGACCGTAGCTTGGTGCACGAGGCCTGGGAGGGGAAAAGATCTTTGGTTTTCGTTCCATTCACATCTCATTAGAGGCTTTTGCCATTTGTTGGTTGCCAGAATAACGGCCATTTCACGGCTGAATGAAGAGGGTTTGTGGTGCAAGGCATGCAGAGCTGTGACGGCGCATTTCGTTTTTTTTGCTTTCGATGCTCCAACTCAGCTAGCGATGAAGCTATTTAATAATACTAATATCCATTATACTGAGCTATTCCTAGTCTATTTAATAATATAATAATAATAATAATAATAATAATAATAATAATAATAATAATAATAAATAAACTGATTTATTCCTAATCTATGTAATAATAATAAAAATAATAATAATAATAAGTAACTTGGTATTTTACGCCCAGTCAACCATTGCGGTTATATCAGGGCGACGACGACGACGACGATGATGATGATGATGATGATGGTGGTGGTGGTGGTGGTGGTGGTGGTGGTGAGGAGAATGATGGTGGTGGTGGTGGTGGTGGTGGTGGTGGTGGTGGTGGTGGTGGTGGTGGTGGTGGTGAGGATGATGATGGTGATGATGATGGTGGTGGTGGTGGTGGTGGTGGTGGTGGTGGTGATGATGATGATGAAATATAGATTGAATGGAGTTGAGGCATGGTCGCCATCGTGAGAAGGAAGCGGCCCTGAAGGTCACCTAGCTTTGGTTCTAGAGGTTGCGGGTTTATGCTCCAGTTGTACGTGTTGTTTGCTAGTCGCTTTGTTTTGCTTTTATTCGTTACAGCGCTACAAGGTATTGTGCCCAGCGTTCGGGGGACATTGTGCAATCGATAGAACAGACCGAGAGGTGCATGTAAGAGTTGCATTCACCAACTCTAATGGAGCGCAATTAACAGTACTTAGAATAAGAGGAGATTTTGTTCGCTGTTCACGCCGATTCGGGTCCCATTTCTGCATAAATGTGCCTTCAGATCTTAACTCAATTAGGTGCTGATTACAGACAAAGCGATATTTTTTCTACTTATACTTATTCATTTAACAAATTTTGTCAACCATTTACAGCTGATTGCTTAACAAAAACAAAACAACAAAGCGGAAAAAAAGCTAAAAACAAACAACAACAGAACGAACACAAAAACACGAAACAAAGTTAACAAAAAGCAGTGATCGCGTCGCTGTTGTTCTCCTGGTTTATTTATTTATTGAGATTTTGTCGTGTCCGAGATCCCAGGTCCTAGAGTTTCCAAGAGTTGTCGACCCTTGTGTTAACTGTACAATAAAACCCCGGATCCAAAGTCCCCGAGTTCCCAAGTATTGTCGTCCTCTCTGGACTGTTGGATAAAAGCTCCGATCCCAAGTCCTAGAGTACCCCAGTGCTTTTGTCTTGTGGGTGAACTGTAAGATAAAACCCTCCCAAGTCCAAGAGTGCCCCAGTGCTTTTTTCTCGTGGGTGAACTGTAAGATAAAACCCTCCCAAGTCCCAGAGTGCCCCAGTGCTTTTTTTCTTGTGGGTGAACTGTAAGATAAAACCCCTCCCAAGTCCCAGAGTGCCCCAGTGCTTCTTTTCTTGTGGGTGAACTGTAAGATAAAACCCCTCCCAAGTCCCAGAGTGCCCCAGTGCTTTTGTCTTGTGGGTGAACTGTAAGATAAAACCTTCCCAAGTCCTAGAGTGCCCCAGTACTGTCGGCCGCTGCCAGTGGACTGTTGGATAAAACCCCGGATACAAAGTCCTAGAGTTCCCAAGTATTGTCGTCTTCTGTCCACGATCAACCCCTCACATCCTGAGTCCAAGGGTTCCAAAGTGCCATTGTCCTCTGTGTGGACTGTGGGATAAACCCCACATATTCCGTGTCACTGAGTTCCCAAGTATTGCTGTCCTATGTGCGGACTGTGGGATAAACCCCACATATCCCATGTCACTGAGTTCCCAAGTGTCATTGTCCTATGTGTGGACTGTGGGATAAACCCCACATATCCCAAGTCACTGAGTTCCCATGTGTTGTCCTCTGTGTGGACTGTGAGATACCCCCCTCCCCCCTCCCCAAGTCTATGAGTTCGCAAGTATTGTTGTCCTTGTGTGGATGTGGGATAAACCCCACATACCCCAAGTCACTGAGTTCCCAAGTGTCATTGTCCTATGTGTGGACTGTGGGATAAACCCCACATACCCCAAGTCACTGAGTTCCCAAGTGTCATTGTCCTATGTGTGGACTGTGGGATAAACCCCACATACCCCAAGTCACTGAGTTCCCAAGTGTCATTGTCCTATGTGTGGACTGTGGGATAAACCCCACATACCCCAAGTCACTGAGTTCCCAAGTGTCATTGTCCTATGTGTGGACTGTGGGATAAACCCCACATATCCCAAGTCACTGAGTTCCCAAGTGTCATTGTCCTATGTGTGGACTGTGGGATAAACCCCACATATCCCCATGTCACTGAGTTCCCAAGTGTCATTGTCCTATGTGTGGACTGTGGGATAAACCCCACATATCCCAAGTCACTGAGTTCCCAAGTGTCATTGTCCTATGTGTGGACTGTGGGATAAACCCCACATATCCCAAGTCACTGAGTTCCCAAGTGTTGTCGTCCTCTGAGCGGGCTGTGGGATAAACCCCTCGCATCCCAAGTCCAGAGGCTTCCAAGTGTTGTCGTCTTTGACTGTGGACGCGTGCAGGGCGGTAGGGGGTGGGCCTGGGGACGGGGGGGGGGGGGGGGGGGGAGTAGCGGGGGGTGAAGAGAGGAAAAAGGGACCGTCACCGATAGTCCGCCGTTCAAAGAGCCAGCGGTGTGTGACACACATCGAGTCATTCACTCCACCCGCCCCACGACCACTGCCACAGGGGCTTGTAGCGACAGTGTAGTTGTTTCGCATACAAGCAGCAACCTTCTAATAACAATGGGTTTCTGTTCCAGTTTTAGTACAGCGCAATAGCAGATTCAAACCAGCAGATAAAAGTGTAAGATAAGTGTAATAAGTGTAAGTGTAACAATACTAAGTCTGACCGGAATTAAAAAGATAATTCAAACCAGCAGATACCGTTGCAATAAGTGTAAGTGTAATGCTAAGTTTGAACGGGATTAAACAGCGAATTGAAACCAGCAAATACCACTGCAATAAGTGTAAGCATAACAATACTAAACTTGACCCGGATTAAATAGCTAATTCAGACCAGTAGATACCGTTGCAATAAGTTATGTTTAACAATACTAAGCTTGAACGGGATTAAATAGCGAATTCAAACCAGCAGATACCACTGCAATAAGTGTAAGTGTAACAATACTAAGCTTGAACGGGATTAAATAGCGAATTCAAACCAGCAGATGCCACTGCAATAAGTGTAAGTGTAACAATACTAAGCTTGAACGGGATTAAATAGCGAATTCAAACCAGCAGATGCCACTGCAATAAGTGTAAGTGTAACAATACTAAGCTTGAACGGGATTAAACAGCGAATTCAAACCAGCAGATACCACTGCAAGAAGTGTAAGTGTAACAATACTAAGCTTGAACGGGATTATCTATAAAGGCACCTGGTAATCATTCCTCTTCTTTCTCTCTTTTTTAAAATTATTTTTTTAAGCGCCCGCTGCTATCGTCCTGGTGTGAATGTGCGGTTGAAAGGACGTTAAAATCCAGTGATTAACTATCGGACGTTGCGACTCAAATCGCTGTACAACACAAAGATAACAAAGCAAGCATGCAACAAGAGAGAGAGGGAGAGAACTCCAATGTCATCCGGTGTGTCTGTTTAGCATTAAGCTTTATGCGCCGTAATGCTTTTGGCGGCCTTCTTACACGTTTGGTGAGCCGCTAGTAGTTACGATGAACTGCTTTGGAAAATAAAGATTATTGTTAATTTAGCATAAAACTAACACATAAATGTACACGTGAAAACAGGTTGGGAACATTGCTCAAACATGAATGACTAAATTTAACACACTAACTCGATCTTGACTCAATCCAAACTCTTAACAGGGTAAAAAAAAAAAAACGCTTATTTAATGAATTATGACGAAACACAACATGGCAATTTTCGGGGTAAGCCCCTTTCTTCCAGCATAAAACAGCACTTGAAAACTGAAATGTAGGCTACTTATGTACTTTTAGCTGTGGTGTTTTTCGGGGTAAGCCACTTTTTTAAGCTACAAAACAACAAGTTTGTTTATATGTTGTTTTGTAGTTAAGCTACAAAACAACAAGCGTGCTTATGTTTTTTTGTAGTTAAGTTACAAAACAACGAGTTTATGTGTTGTTTTGTAGCTTGAAAAGGGGGCTTACCCCGAAAATTCGCATGCTGTGTTTTGTCTTAATAATAATAATAAGGAGAAGAAGAAGAAGACGTAACACTTATATAGTGCCTAATCCAACTAGACTGGCTCAAAGCACTTCACAATTCAAAACAAGAATGAACGTCAGAATCAATATATGAAACATGCATACACCAGACGATCCAACGTCAACAGCAAAGCGCACGCAAACATGCACACATCCCGGAACAATCAGTGCAACCCAGACATGCAGTGCAGCAATACATGGACCATCTCATAACTGCAAATCAAATACAAAGAGCATCGTTCTTTTGAACCTTGCATGTGTTTGGGTCTTGTTTTAGAACGCTATCAGTCATTCTTGTTTCACATTTTGTGTCATATTAAAATCAGCGTTCTTCTGTGTATTTTCAGCTTTCAGGACGCAAGCAGTCAACTTTGTTTCAGATTTTCTCTCTCTCTCTCTCTCTCTCTCTCTCTCTCTCTCTCTCTCTCTCTCTCTCTCCATGAACAGCAGGACACCAGAAACTACTACAGCGACAGTACCCTGTGCTGACGACGGCGCCTCACTTTCAAATGGTAATTTTTTTTTCCTTCTTCTTCTTCTTCTTCTTTTTCTCAAGGCTGGCCACCTGTTCAGAACGGGCTGAAGGCCTGACCTTTGGCGCCGTCCTTTTCTCTCCTCGGAAGCCAAAATTAGTTTTACCCAAATCTGCAACAATGCCTCCGGAGGAAGCGTAAAGACCGCGATAATGGGTGTTGGTGCAGGCCAGTCACTGAAGTCAGCCTGGGGTTTGAACGTACCGCAGCGCCTCCCCAGTTGACAAAAGGGCCTCGGCATGGGAACCTTCGGGGCCATCCTTTAATGTCTGCACTTGCGGAGTTCACCTTTTGATATCTTGCACCTAATGAATGGTCTCCCAAGTCGCCGCTTCTTCTTTGACTTGATTTTGATGAAGTCTTGTTTGTGGCTCGGGGTGTGTTTTAATTGGGTTTTTTTTTTTTTTTTTTTTTTTGTTCTCTGAGGAGGGTCTGCTCTTTTGGAGTTAGTGTTGCAGTGGTGTTTTAGTTCAAAATGGAACGCGAGCAAAGTTCTCTTTTCTCGTCTCTAAGCACGAATTCGCCGATATGCACTTGTGACAAGCAGAACATTTCAAGTCAAGTCAAAACGCTTTAATCGTTCTTCAAATGGCAAATCAATCAATCAGTCAATGTTTTATTTCATGTCTGTTCACACTGAGGTGATATTCACACACACACACACACACACACACACACACACACACACACACACACACACACACACACACACACACACACACACACACACACACACACACACACACTTCAAATGGAAGTTCATCTAACTATTAACAGCTCATTAGACATGTAAGAAGGAGGACGCCAAAAGCATTATACCTTATAACAGCTTAATAAACAGACACACCGGACAAAATTGGAGTTGTCCCCCTCACTCTTGTTGTTTCACCCCGAAAGTAAACCATGCATCTGATGCCTCCTGCGTACAGCTGCACGCCGGCTTGAATCGTCAATCGGCTGAGAGACTGGTCGGTGACCCTAAGGTCACACTTCATAAAATTAATATGTAGTAATAATAAAAAGAAGAGCTATTTTTTATTTATTTTTTTTATTTTTATTTTTAGTGCAAATCTTAAAAAACCACGAACGTTTTACGAAGCTGAACATTATGGGAGGCAGGGGAGTGAGTTTAACATGCATGTGCAAAAATCAAATAAAAGCTATGTATATACTTGGAGCTATACACACACGTGCGCACCAACACCTACACAGACGCACGCACGCACGCATGCACACACACACACACCACACACACACACACACACACACACACACACACACACACACACACACACACGCACGCACACACGCACGTACGCACGCACGCACGCAACGCACGCACGCACGCACGCACGCACGCACGCACGCACACACACACACACACACACACACACACACACACACACACACACACACATCACATCACATCACATAATCAAATCGAATACGTAATTCTACATTTGGCAAAACTAAATGTGATAAAGAGCTGTG
>JABMCL010003012.1:352500-355000 GCA_018857735.1 Alviniconcha marisindica
GACAAGGAGACGGAGAGACAGACAGAGACATAGAGAGACAGACAAGGAGACAGAAAGACAGAGACATAGAGAGACAGACAAGGAGACGGAGAGAAGCAGAGACAAGAGACAGAAAAGGGCAGAGACGCAGAGACAGATGATTTGTTGGATTTCCCATCCTTCAGCCTAAAAAAAAGCCCTTTGGGGGGGGGGGGGAAAGGAAGACAGACAAACAGACAGACAGATAGAGACGGAGACCATCTGTAGTTTGTCTGATCAGTGTATACAGCAACTATGATTACAGCAAGCAAAAGCATGACAGGCTAGTAAATCACAACACACTTTTTCTCGTGGCTATAAAAGCACGATTATTAGTCCTTGAAACAATCATAGTTCAGGAGCTGTGTGAGAGTCGAGGTGGAAGTCCTGGGCTGTCCGTCCTAACGAGCCTTCTGGTTTCCGTGGACGTAAAGAATTACTAACCGGCCCGGCATTGGTCCAAAATTGTCCCTAATAGTCAATGACATCTGGGACATTAACGCACTTCATCACCCCTTAAAACAAACAAAGCTAAAAAAGGTTTAAAGTTCCAAAGAAATCCAGACACGCAAAAGGTTTTAAAAAATGCTGATCTTAATCAGGAAATATAAAACTCGATCGTTTTTTTGAGAAAACACCCTTTTTCGAGCAAAACCAGAGATTTAAAAAAAAAAAAAAAAAAAAAAAAACGATTCAGCTGTTGGATATTTAAAACAAAAATCTGAGACAAAGTTGACTTTAATCTAAACCTCCAAGGCATAGACAAAAATTTTAAAAACATTAAACGGGTTTAACTGTTATTTTTTTGCCGAATAAAACCTTTTACTGAAAATTCAGCCTGTTTCGATTGTTTAATGAAAATCAGCTTTTTTTAATTTTTGGTTTTTATGCTCAGAAAAATCAATTAAAAATTTTACGGCAACAAGTCCAGAACGTACATAATTATAAACAAATACACAGATATGTGCAAATCTCGCAGACTTCCGCCGTGATCAGTATCTCACGTAAATCAAGCGAAAGGACCCTCGCATTCCCCTTGCAAATAACGACATCTTCCGTAATTGCCCAACATTTTACTTCACACAAACTCAGTCTGAAAGGTGTCGGCGTCGGTTCTTTGATCTTGGCGGCTCGCAGATTTGAAGAGTCGATTCCAGGATTAGACCCCGCCTAGTTCCAGATGGGTCTCCGTGGTCTACGACACGATGCAACATCTTTAATGATGCTAGAACTCTTGTTGCCCATGCAGATGAAACGTGTGGCGATTTATGGTCTGTCTTGGAGATTCCCGCTGCTCGCCTCTTCCTGGTTTCTTGTAAGGAACTCGCTACCATTCTGTATGCTAGCCGGGAGCTGCGGTTATGTCTTAAGGCATCTGCAGTAGCGAGTGCGTGTTGGTCTCATGAACATCAAAAATGAATGCTGTTGAAAGACGTTCAAAATACGAAGTTTGCTTTTTTGCTGGGCTGCATATTGAAAGAGTATAATATGAAATAAAATTTATGCAATTAAATTACTAATCAATTACAACTGTCTCTCACTGTCTGACTGTCTGTCTATCTGTCTGCATCTGTCTTCGTCTCTCTCTGTCTCTCTGTCCCTGTCCATGCCTCTGATGCGTTTTTCTGTTTTGTAAATTTCTCTCATTCTCTCTCTCTCTCTCCTCCTCCTCTCCTCCTCCTTCTTCTTTTAAACACACACACACACAACACACACACACACACACACACACACACACACGCATACGCATGCACGCACGCACGCACACGCACGGGCGTATGCACGCACGCACTCACACACACACACACACACACACACACACAGAGCGGCTTAGATGAGTGATCAGAAAAATCACCGCCTGAAACAGAGTTCCGACCCGCTGTGTCTCCTGTCAATAGCTCTCCCACACCTCTTTAAAACCGTTCACACCCAAAACCGCATTCCCCAGTCAACACGACACAATGGAACCTTATGGCTTCGGCATTTCGGACAGGGGAAGCTAGCGCAGAGATTGATCACTCGGACACATCAGCATCCCTACCAGCAGTCTCACACCGACCGGCCACCGCTATCAATCCCCTCAATCCCTCTTTGCATCTGCACGATCTCCGCCTTGTCGCTCCACTCCATCTTCCTCTCCCCGCTCATCTCCTGAGCGCCCTGTCTTGCATTAGACCCTCTGTTCGGAATGGTGGTTTCAAATGGAGCGAATCGTTCACAACACAAAAGGGCGGGCACCCGGCCGAGTACCCCTCCGGCTTTCGCACCTTGGCTGTGTTCAAATGGAGTTGGACAGGTCGCCCGTGGGGTCTTTGATCCGGCCTCCGCCTCCATTGCGGCGCGAGCGGGGAGTTTAAAGACTCGATGCGGGCACGTGACAGATGGGGGGCAGGACGGGAAAGAGTGATAACAGACGCTGGGAGGGGAGATAAGGCACACAGACAGGGCACCCGCCACCGAGTTCGGAGAGCTGGTTAACGCC
>JABMCL010003012.1:372500-380000 GCA_018857735.1 Alviniconcha marisindica
CACACACACACAACACACACACACACACACACACACACACACACACACACACACACACACACACGCACGCACGCACGCACGCACGCACGCACGCACGCACGCACGCACGCACGCACGCACGCACGCACACACACACACACACACAGTCCGCGCCGGGTAGCTTGAATCCTTTATAAACAGAACGTGTCAGAGCCAACAGCGGTTTGCCAATGACTGGCAGTTTTACGCTTTGTTGAGATTGTCGATCAATATTAATAACCGCGATCACCCTCCGCTGAACCCACTTGGCTTGACTGATTGTGGAACCAACCTGCTGCCGCCACTCTTTGATGTGGCTCTTTGACCAGCGAACACCGCGCCACTCTTTTCTCATTCACTCTGCCTCTCTCTTCATAAAGGACCACTCTCCGTTTCATAGGGGTCGTTTCTCCGGGTCGTTTTCTTCCTCTTTTTTTTCCCCCCTTTTTTTTTCTCTCACTTTTGTTTCCCTTTCTTCGTTGGGAAATTAGAGATGTTTTCCGTTTGTTCTTTTTGCGGATTTTGTTTTTCTTCCTTTTTTTGTTTGTTTTTGTTTTGTTGTTGTTTTTTGCTTCAAATATCGCGATTGATGATTTTATCTTATGAAGAAATGAGAGAGGTGCTGTCATTCGGATGGTTTCTGGATTGTAGAAAAGTAAAATGAGTATAACCTACAGTTTAGAGTAGAGCTTCACGTTTTGCTAAGTCTTTTATTTTGTCTCGAATATTCCAGCAGTATCGAAACACATAAAAGTTTCAAAATAACGCCATTTATTACGGGGGTTGGGGGGGGGGGGGGGGGGGGGGGGTATGCGAATTTTCGAGATAATACCCTTTATCAAGCTCAGAACGACACTTAAATAACAATTCAATGGTGAAAAACGATGAGCTATGTCCAGTGCTTGGAAGATAGGGCCAACCGGAAAAAGGGATGATCATACATGTACGGTATCGTACCCGTTCATAAGATGGGGTGCCGTACATGTTAGTATATCATATCCCGTTATATGTTGGGATATCATATATATATATATCCTAGCTGGTGCATGGTTGTATGATGTACACAGAACTTGCGCCGAGACAGCAGCAGTTTCAGGTGGCACCAGCAATGTAACAACCAAACAGCACTGTAAGTACACCACTTCGGTGAATATTCAAAACGCGCTATATTTTTTTTTTTTTTAAGTCCCTCATTTAGAATTACAGGCAACAAAAGCGCAGCGAGTCCGCTCGAGAAGACTTTCGCCAAATAAAAGCGATCATCGCCGTCATCATCATTATCATCAGAGAGTGTGCGTCAAAGAGAGAGGGAGGAAAGGAGAGAGAGTGTGTAAAAGAGAAACCTTGACACTTTGTTTTTATTGCTTCAAAGTCCATAACAATGGGGTGAAATCAAAGTCCACCTGAGAGAGAGAGAGAGAGAGAGAGAGAGAGAGAGAGAGAGAGAGAGAGAGAGAGAGAGAGAGAGAGAGAGAGAGAGAGAGAGAGAGAGAGAGAGAGAGAGAGAGAGGGGGAGGAGAGAGAGAGAGCGAGAGAGAGAGAGAGAGAGAGAGAGAGAGAGAGAGAGAGAGAGAGACAGAGAGACGACACTGACATGACTTCTGAATTACCCATTTATCCCTATGTCGCATTCCATTGAATATGGGCGGTAACCTGGCTGCCGTGTGGTCATTAATCAGTGCTTGAACCGAGTCATTAATTAATAATTGTTTGGGATATTTCATAATAGATTTGAGTGACACGCGAGTGCTTGTTCACACATATGATTCTGTCACAAAATGAAGTCAAAATAATGATGGTTCCACGCGTGTTCTCAGTCATGGGCAGTTCCAGACTCCAAGCACTGCTTTATGACATCCTTCCTTCAAACCACTGCCATAATTGGTTATGCCGTAGGTATTCTCCAACCACTGCCACAGTTGATTCCTCCATAGATCTCCGAAAAGTGTCAGCTAACTGATAGTTTTCCGCTGATGTTCAGATGGCAGTAGGTTTACAAGTCAAACTGTATTAGGTGTTCTTTTAAAACCGTCCACATTGCTTACGCCATCACGAATAAAACCGAAATCGTTCGAATCGAAACAGACTTTTTTCTTCTTCTTTCAGTTAACTGGGGCGGACGCGCCTCACGTTTACGTGCGTGCTTCAGCGTTATGTTGCTTCCAGGGTCTTTTCAGTACCCAGACCTTTCGGAGGGCGCTGACGGCGTCGGTGGACAGACGCGCGGAAATAATGTTTGCCCTTTTCAGTGGCGTAACCAGTTCTGGCAGAGTCTGGAGGGAGGTGCCGACAAGCGATGCTTGGAGTGTGAGGAAGCGCGACCAAAACCTGCTCCTGTTCTCTCAGCCCGCGGGATTTCGCCTCAGCAAATCCATCGCGAGTGAACCGGCTGAAAGCTAAGAAAATCCTCTCCACTTCTTCGTTATTTGTTCGTGGATTAACTACACGTTGTAAACGGCAAAGAACAAAGACAACGCACTCAGCAAAAGAAGACCTGACACGGATACATAAGACTTCCACGTTTCGACATGAAACTTCATGTCTTCGCTAGGAAAAGCTGAAGTAACTGATACTAGCATAGATAAAATAAAAAAAACTATAAAAAAAAAAGATATTAAAGGAAAACGGTCAGAAAAGAACCGACAGTTAATCAACAGCTAAAGTCTTTGTTGGTGTACCCTGAACATTTACATACGTTTTGTATTTTCTGTCTAGATCCCAAAGTGTAGCGGAAAACAAAATAATTAAGCGTTGAGGTATTAGGCCTATATTTAGGTCTGGAAGACCTTAAAATAATGTTTGTTGTATTTTCCTGTTAAAATTAGCGTTTTGTTGTTGTTGTTGTTGTTGTTGTTGTTTTAACCCTTTGCGTGCTTGGATCTTTCAACAAAATCCTAGTCAGAGGACATATTCCCTGTCATTTCACAGCATCCCGCAGTGGGTTACAGCGGACGCAGAAATTAATTTCCCATTTACAGGAACCAAGAGTTATTACATTTTTGTTGTTTTTGTTTTTGTTTGTTTGTTGGTTGGTTGGTGCTGTTGCTCTTGTTGTTATTGTTGTTGTTATTTTCAAAGCTGGATTGGGTCACAACATAACTATATACACTCTTTTCTTCTCTCTCTTCTTCTTCTTCTTCTTCTTTCTCTCTCTCTCTCTCTCTCTCTCTTCTCTCTTCTCTCTCTTCTCTCTCTCTCTCTTCTCTCTCTCTCTCTCTTTTCTCTCTCTCTTCTGTGCATCCTTTGTCTCTTCTTCTTCTTCTCTCTCTCTCTCTTCTCTCTTCTCTCTCGTCTGTCTGTTCTGCTCTCGTCGTCTTCTTCTTCTCTCTCTCTCTCTCTCTCTCTCTCTCCTCTCTTCTCTCTCTCTCTCTCTCTCTGTATGTTCATGTGTCTCTGTTCTTCTGTCTGCTTTAGTCTGTCTGTTCTGTCTCTGTCTTGTCTGCTGTCTGTCTGTCTGTCTGCGTCTGTCTGTCTGTCTTCTCGTCTTGCTCTCTCTCTCTCTCTCTTCTCTCTCTCTCTCTCTCTCTCTCTCTCTCTCTCTCTCTCTCTCTTCTCTCTCTCTCTTTTGTTCATGTGGTCCTTGTTCTTCTTCGCCTTTTACGTAATGATATTTTACTATAATATTCATGAGACATGAAGTGGTTTATGTGACTGCGTCTTTAATTAATTTTAAAAAATCAGAAACAAGAACTGCCGCTAGCGTTCTAAAACAAGATCTAAACACATATTTATTTATTTTTTAAAGAACGCCAATTATTATGACAATTGATAAGTAGTTTGTGTTTTGTCGAGCTTGTTATTATAGTATGTACACTGATAACCTGTTAATGTTACTGTGAATGTGCGTATAATTTCTGTGAACGCTATCAACACCATGCCTCATTCCATGTGTATATATATTTTTACTCGACGCGTGGCAAAAACACAAACACATATTGATTGATTGATTGCTTCTCCAAATGCCAAACAATTCGGCCTTTTTTTAGTTTTCGCTTTCCCCGTCGTTTCAAAGCCCCCACTCCCACCCCCACGAACAATCTTCAAACATTAATATGATGTGTTTCATAAAAGTGGATGAGACTTTTATTTGTGACAATTTACGATGACGTGTTTCGCCCTGATATGAGCTTTGCGGATGAGGGGGCGTTAACTGTTAATTAACTAAATAACCAGCTTTGGTATGACGGGGACCGCTATAAACATTAGAAAGTATCGAAACCGTCGCGGTACCCCGTCTGTCCCTTTTACCTCCTCGTCACCAACTTGGGTCGAATATTCAGCCCAGATTCCACAACACCGAATATTCAGCCCATATTCCACAACACCGAATATTCAGCCCAGATTCCACAACAGAATATTCAGCCCATATTCCACAACATAGAATATTCAGCCCAGATTCCACAACATAGAATATTCAGCCCAGATTCCACAACATAGAACATTCAGCCCAGATTCAACACCGACTATTCAGCCCAGATTCCACAACAGAGAATATTCAGCCCAGATTCCACAACAGAGAATATTCAGCCCAGATTCCACAACAGAGAACATTCAGCCCAGATTCAACGCCGACTATTCAGCCCAGATTCCACAACACAGAATGTTCAGCCCAGATTCCACCCCAGAGAGTTGATACATTATATTAAATTAAGCGTCTGCTGCTCGCTAGGGTGTTCAGGGGCCCTTGGCAATGTGGCAGATGTTGTGAGTTATGCTGCAGGACAGGAAAAGCTACTCCTCGGAAGCTTCTTGTGATATTAAGTGGTGTGTGCTATGTGTGTTGCCCTATTCTTCGTTATGATCCTCGTCGTTGTCATCAACTTCAACGTCGTCGTCACCATCATTGTTATCATCATCATCATCATCACCGTCTTCCTCGTTGTCGTCATCACTATAATTTTCGATGTCGTCGTCACCGTCATTGTTATAATTATCATCGTCATCGTCAAGGTGATTGTGATGATGACCACCATCATCGTCACCATCACCATCATCATCATTATCATTATCATCATTATCAAACACTGAAGATCTTGTTCAGCAAAATTCGACGACAACTATTGTTGTTGTCTCCACCATACTGCAACGACTTCATTCTAACACACTACGCCAGAAATCAATGTCTGTGCATTAATGCTGACAGGGAAATGGACAAAGAAAGTTTGCGAGTTCCAGCCCACACCCCCCCCCCCCCCCCCGCCCCCCGCACCCCCCCCCTACTGGCCGGCACCCCCCCCCTCCCCCCCCCCCCCCCCCCGCCCCCCCAGCCTCCGACCGCCATCCCCCTTCTGTGTTAGGTTCGGAAAATATAGCAGTTACGCAGCTATTGTTGTATGCTGCAGCCGTACGTTGTTGGCGATATGTCTGGCAATCAATTCTTTGCCTGTTGTGCAAGAGGTGCGCGACAGAGAGATGGATTCACAGCTTCGTGCAACCATGGATCCAAGATCTGAGATGAACTTTAATTTCTCATGACTTAGAGGTAATAGAGTAAGTATAAGCTATAATCTTGAATTAACGCTTCTGTTTTGTACAGAAGTTTTTTGTTGTTTTTTATTTATTTATTTTTTATGGGAGGGAGATGGGAGTGGGGGTGTTTGTGTGTATTCAAGTCCAAAATGCACCATACGATTTGACTACATGCTGCTCACTTCGTTTCAGCAAATTTAAAAATGTTAAACTAAATTTCATGTTGACTGAAAAGTTATACAACTCCCTCCCCCCCCCCCCACCCCCCCAACCCCAACCCCCCAACCCCCCACCCGGTGTGTGTGAGTAGGTCTGTCTGTCTCTGTCTGTCTGTCTGTCTGTCTGTCTGTCTGTCTGTCTGTCTGTCTGTCTCTCTCTCTCTCTCTCTCTCTCTCTCTCTCTCTCTCTTCTCTCTCTCCTCTCTCTCTTCTCTCCCGCGCGCGCGCCACACACACACACACACACACACACACACACACACACACACACACACCCCACACACACACACACACACACACACACACACACACACACGAAAGCTATACATAAAAATAATATGTATGGATAATAGCCAGCCATAACTTAGAGGAAAGGCATATAGCCCCAACAGTCTGATTTTCGACCTAACTCAGCCACTGACCATCCATCTTTTCTTCTTCTTCTTCTTCTTCTTCTTCTTCTTCTTCTTCTTTCTTCTTTTTCTTCTTCTTCTTTCTTCTTCTTCTTCTTCTTCTTCTTCTTCTTCTTCTTCTTCTTCTTCTTCTCCGTTTCGCTTAGTCTGCAAAACCGTGCAACAAATCAACAAGTCAGTGTATTCCCGGCAAAGTCAGTCTTTCTACCTGTATACCTAAACAGATTTAGGTCCTTCCTCGCTATACTGACTCCACGCTTCATTACACCGTTTCGTTAATCCCCGACTGTCTTTTACTACGTGTTCAGTCGCTGTCCTCACGTGTCGTGCTCGCCGCGTCCCCTCTGCCACCCCGCTGTCATTCACGGGATTAGGAGGGCGGGGTTTAGTCTCTTCTCGTCTCATAATTATTCACTCGCGCTCCGCTCCAAGCTCTGCTTCTCTCTCCTCTCTTCTTTCACTCGTTTGCCGCGCTGATCTGCGGCTCATCCGATGTGTTGAAGCCAGGCTTTCGCCTCTCTTCCCCAAAGCCCACTGTGGCGGCTTCGACCAATCGCACGGCTGTACGCATATATTAGCCGCTTGGAGGTTCCCCGGTTGCGGCGTTTTACAATGGCTGCCAAGTGAACACGGGCCGAGCCTGTCTATCAACGCGAATGTCTGGGCCAGCGACTCCTCTCACGGCTGAAGTCGTTGACTAGGCGCATGGTGGCTTACACTTGATAAGATAGTAAGTGAGCGCATCTTCTGTTAGCCCTCGCCGGTCGGACCTGCGCAGTTTTGCCCTTCGTTTTACTGTCGTCATCGGTCCTGACTGAGTGGCGGTGATATACAAGGTCTTTAAAGCGTGTTAAAGTAAAGGTATACGACTTGTCTCGCGCGTTGACCGCTCGCTGGGCGCAGTGAGGTTCGAGAGTGGAGTGCATCATTATCAACTTTCCGTGTCTTGTCCTGGCCTGGTCCCCAGTCATAATAACCCGAGATTGTCACTCGGGCCGCGGCGGGACGTCGCAGCATGGCTGTCGCATCCCAGCAGGGGTGTCGCACTGCACTACAGCGCCGATAATCCGCTCCGCCGTACACAAACAGGCGGACAGACAAGCGAACGGACTGATAAACTTGTCCGCGGGTGGCCGGGCGTGGAAGCAAATTGGATTGTGACTTCTCCTGTTTTCTCTCTCTCTTCTCCGATTCATCGTTTTTTATATCTTCATCGTCCTGCAGCAGCCGCAGCAGCAGACAACTGTTGAACGAGGCTGAGTGCGTCAGAAGTGAAAGTAAGCGTGGAAGTAGTCCCGCGTGTGGAGTTGTGACACTGAGCGCCAGGCAATTAGTGACGTCGAGTGCGCTGACTGTACGTAACGACGGCGAATGGCGCGTCA
>JABMCL010003012.1:382500-390000 GCA_018857735.1 Alviniconcha marisindica
ATTAATATTCGTGTCTTGGGGAACGCGCGTTGTGATTAAGTGTGAAAACTGACGTATTTTTGTGGAGACTGATTCTGTACCTTGTATTTAGCTTGCACGTCACGTGCCGAGAGTTACCGTAGGCTACTCAGGACTTTGTTGTTGTTTTTGTGTGACGTCTGTCGAGCGGTAATTAACTCCCTTGTTGGCTGAGTTAGTGAGCGACACAGGGTCACCTCAAGACAATATTTTGTGAATAAACCCTAGAAAGCCCCAAAGCAAAACAACAACAATAAAAAGCGTAATTTTATAATTGGTATTGACTAGCCCTCATCGTGACTATTTAAAACACCGCTTGAGTAAGTTTTGATAAGTGTATAAACTATGTGACTGATTATCATAAATGATCATTAAAAAAAAAAAAAAAGATAAATAATGCCGTACTGGATGAACTGGTGTTGACATACGGTGTGTCGCTGCAAGCAGATCCGTGTATATCTTTGTTTTGTATCAGTTTCATTGCTGTACTGTTTTAATAAGTGTTTGGTGTGTGTGTGTGTGTGTGTGTGTGTGTGTGTGTGTGTGTGTGTGTGTGTGTGTGTGTGTGTGTGTGTGTGTGTGTGTGTGTTCAATCATAAATGATCTGATGAATGGAACTTGATTTTTTTCTTCTTCATTTTATCTCCATTTTGGCAATGTATTTACTGATGCAAATTGTTTTTCTTTGGAGCCTTCTGTATAAAAAATTTTTTAAAGCATTGTGTTAAATACAAAACCTACGCGTCCTCTTTGTTTCGTCAATGAGCTACGTTGCTGACTTTGTGGAGGAATTACGCAATCAAAATGGGACAACAGCTCTGACATAATTTACAAATTCGACACTTTATCCCCCGGGAGATTAGACTGCTGTAGATTTTTTAAAGACGCGCTGGAATATAATTCATAGTTAAAATTAATGGACGAACTTAACTTATTAGTACCTTTATAAAAAGGCAGTCAACACGTTTAACACTTTAATCTTTCAAAATAAACATGAAAGCCGCACAGTTCTGTGCTGGATAATGGGGCGGAGGGTGGGGTCTTACACTGAAAATACAACGACTTTATCCCTTGCGGGAAATTCAGGTCGCCTTACCTGGGCAAGCCACAGCAGCCGCAAGAGCAGCGCTACCCATTCCTACCAGTGTGTGCAGTATTTTCGTGTGTCCAGACAATGGTATGGCTGCCAGTGTTTGGGATTTTTAACGTGCGCACAGATGTTGATGCATGCGATTGCATACGGGGGCTGTACGGACACCGTCAGAGAGTCTGCACTGGAAGTTGACTCTGGGAGAAAAATCCCTTGCCGCACCGGGGACTCGAACCCTCGTCAGTATTGCGCCTGGCTCTTCAGTCGGACGCTCTGCCCGCTGAGCTGTAGCCGAATAGTACATCAAAATAAGTGACAGCAACCGAGGAACGGCTGCGCGCCATCAGCTCCGTACTAACTTTGGCACATCGTTGTAAGTGAAAGTAGAGAAAGCATTAATTAGCAGTCGTTCATGTTTCAGAAAGCATTGTCCGGGGCTCTTCTTAGGGGGACAGGTACAGGCAGCGCCAGTGTTGGTCCTGAAAATGCTGAAATAAAACAGTGATTTTAAACACACACACACACACACACACACACACACACACACCACACACACACACACACACGCACACACGCACACACACACACACACACACACACACACACACACACACACACACACACACACACACCACCACAGCACCCCCACATCACACTCACACACACACACACACACACACACACACACACACACACACACACACACACACACACACACACACACACACACACATACACACACACAACGTGGAACGGTTATGAATTGCACACGTTTGTTTGCGTCACACGAAAAGACCTACTAAAATGTGTGTGCGTGTTTGAGTGTGTGTGTGTGTGTGTGTGTGTGTGTGTGTGTGTGTGTGTGTGTGTGTGTGTGTGTGTGTGTGTGTGTGTGTGTGTGTGTGTGTGTGTGTGTGTGTGTGTGTGTGTGTGTGTGTGTGTGTGTGTGTGTGTGTGTGTGACTTCTGGTACAAAAGTGTTCGTACAATCATAAAATGAAAACGCTGTCTATGCGAATGTATGTGTCTGATCAATAAAGTACTACTGCCCGAAAAAAAAAAAAAAAATTTTTTTTTAAAAGGCATGCAAATCGATTGTCCCGAAAAATAATTATTGTCTGTTAACGCAAAATCTATCGCAGCCTCCCCACCCCTACCCCCCAACCCTCATCCCCATCCCTTTCTACTTTCGAAATACGCACTAATGTTTCCCTCTTGATTACCGCGTCAACGTAAGAGGCATTACACACAATACCTTTGGGAAGGTAGCGTTCGTCATAGAGGATTTTAATTACGCCACACTGGGTTTGACTCACAAAAAACGTTGTATACTACGGCTGCAACACGGACGGCGAAATGGCAATAAATGTTTCCCCGGAGTTTTAGGATTCAGGTTGTTTCTGCCTGTCTGTGAAATCTCCAGACGGCTGGTTGTGAAACTGCAGGAGAATCATTATCAGAGGCCGGCCCTTTAAATTTAGGCCTTTTTTATTTTGTATGTTTTATGTAGAACACCATTTCTCGGTCTCCTGATGCGGAAGCTCGCAAATGTAAACCAAGGCCATGCAGCTCTTTATAACTGAAGGTCGTGCCAGTGGAAACTATTGATTGCGTTACACACACACACACACACACACACACACACACACACACACACACACACACACACAACCACACACCACGCACCCACACGACACGCACACCACCACACACACACACACACACACACACACACACACACACACACACACACACACACACACACCACACACACACACACACACACAACACACACACACACACACACTCATACACACGCACACACATGCACGCACGCACGCACCACACACCACACACAAACACACACTCACACCACACACTCACGCACACACACAACACACACACACACACACACACACACACACAACACCACACACACACACACACACCACACACACACACACACACACACAACAAAACACACACACACACACACACACACACACCACACACACACACACACACACAAACACGAATATAAGAGAAATAGGACGGGACGGGATGGGGGGGGGGGGACACAGAGAGATTTTTTTTAAAGAGACCTATAATTATATCTTCCTCAGGGCAGTTCTTTTGCATCTGTAACTGTATACAAATATTGTAGACAACAGTGGATAAATGCAAACGTAGAGAGAAACTAAGACTTTGGGCGGGGCAGGGGAAGTGTGTGTGTGTGTGCGTGTATGCTTGGGAAGGGTGGTGGGGCTGGTGGGAGGTGGGAGGAGGGGGGGGGAGGGGAGTCTAAAATTAATTAATTACACTGAGACAGAAATGCGTGCGGCAAAACTAACGGACAAATTGCATGATGTAAACGTAGGTCATTTTGGAGCAGCACATTCCACTTCGTGAACTTAAAATCCCTTCTTCTTCTTTTTTTTCTTCCTTTTTTTTTACCGTGCGTGAGCTGGTAGGATACGCTGTTGCTTTCTCCTTTCTGTAACTTCATCCTTGCGCACATTCATTTCGTCCTCTGCGGTTGACAGGACGTTAAAATCCAGTTACTTACTAACATATATTTCTGTTGCGTATGTGCAGAGAGAGAGAGAAAGAGAGACAGACAGAAAGAGAGACAGACAGACAGACAGACAGACAAACAGAGACAGAGACATACAGACAGACAGAGAGACAGGCAGAGAAACTTCCAGAATTATATTAACCCTTTCACTGCCATAACGTCACTTGAAAACAACCAATAAAAGTGCGACATTTTACAGTCTGGGGCTGTGAAGGGGTTGATGAGTTTCACTATAATACATCATCACACTGACTTCACAAGTCTCATGCAATAATCGTGCAAGTTTTGTGCATTATGCATTAATTCTCATCATTCTGTACACATGTATATTAATACGCCCGTTAATTTGCGATTGGACTCAATGGGAGATAGTGTGTGTGTGTGTGTGTGTGTGTGTGTGTGTGTGTGTGTGTGTGTGTGAGCGCCCGCGTGCGCTAGGTGAAGTTGTTTATATTTATTATTGCAGACTACCATATTTAGGGTTCTGTTTGTTGAAATGTATGTCAATAAATAAATAAATAAAATGTCATGAGCTGTTTGTTCAGCGCAGCGAGTTTAACGCTGGCTAGAGAATAGCGCTTTATAGGAAATATTATTATCTATTATTAGCACATAACCTGCACCAGACGTACATCCTCGGTGTTTTGGCGGTACATATTATCAGTATGGAAAAATCACACAGCAATGCCACTGCAAGTGTCAACGCCCATGGATATTTATATAATTCATATAATTCAGAAATAGTAATGTAATGCCAGAGGTTTCGTCAGGCTGGTCTGCGCTCGAATGGAACTGAATTGAAAGAAAAAATGCACTTGACAGTCTGTATGTGATTCAACCAACACAGGTATACTATGTCATAGTGTTTGTGTAAACAATGTCACTTAGACACTCACCGTGCCTAACTGATTACTACACGTATTGGCAGATCTGACAAACAACCTACGCTTAGAACCTGTCTCAATGACTCTGATCCTTTCCGTGTTCACACGAAGAGCCTTCTTCTTTTCCTTCTTCTTCTTCTTCTTCTTCTTCTTCTTCTTCTTCTTCTTCTTCTCCTCCTCCTCCTCCTCCTCCTCCTCCTCCTCTTCTTCTTCTTCTTCTTCTTCTCCCTCCTCCTCCTCCTCCTCCTCCTCCTCCTCCTCCTCCCCCCTCTTCTTCTTCTTCTTCTTCTTCTTCTTTTCCCCCTTCTCTTCTCTCTTCTTTCTCCTCCTCCTCCTCCTCCCCCTCCTTCTCTTCTTCTTCTTCTTTTCTCCTCCTCCTCCTCCTCTCCTCCCCCTCTTCCTTCTTCTTCTTCTTCTTCTTCTTCTCCTCCTCCTCCTCTCCTCCTCCTCCTCCTCCTCCTTCTCTTCCCTCTTCTCCTCCTCCTCCTCCTCCTCCTCTTCTTCTTCTTCTTCTTCTTCTTCTTCTTACTTCTCTTCTTCTTTTTCTTCCTCCTCCTCCTCCTCCTCTCCTTTTATCTTTTCTTCTTCTTTTCTTCTTGTTCCTTCTTTGTTTGTGGGAATTTCGTTTCATTTGTTTTTTTTTTTTTTTTCTTTTTCTGTTTATTGTTGTCGCTGTATGTTGTTTTTCCTTTTTTTCCTTTTCTGCTGTTGTTGTCTTGTTGTTTTTGTTGTTCTTCTGTTTCTTTTGTTTGTCTGTCGTTGGAGGGTGTGTGTGGGGGTAGGGGGTGTGTGTGTGGGGGGGGGGGGGGCTTACAGTTTAGCTTTGTTTAGCTTTGTTTGTATATATATATATATCTATTGTTTGTTTTCTACTGAAAGTGTGGTGCTGGTATTCTCTGCAAGCCACCCAGTCCAAATAATATGTTGAGGAGGGGGTGGGGAGGAGAAGGGGAGGGAAAAAAACGAGAAAAAAACACGAGAAAAACGAAGAAGAAAAAGGATCGACAACTCAACAGATATTTTCCAAATCTAATTGGCTGATTACTTTTGTCGTCATCACCCTCGCCACCTTTCTCCGCTTCCATTCCGAAGCCATGGAGACGGAGAGGGAGAAGAAGAATGAGCTTCACTACATCGTTGTCATTGTTTAATATTTTCTCTGTCTGACGGACGTCCAGTTACGTCATTGGCACAATGATTTCCACCGGCTTAAATCGGGTTGTGCGACTTCCGGCTGGAACTACACCTCTGCTCGAATTCTTACATGATTTAAAGGTTGTCGTTTTTGTTTTGTTTTTTGTTTGTTTGTGGTTTTGTGTGTGTGTGTGTGTGTGTGTGTGTGTGTGTGTGTGTGTGTGTGTGTGTGTGTGTGTGTGTGTGTGTGTGTGTGTGCTGCGTGCGTGCGTGCGTGCGTGCGTGCGTGCTGCGTGCGTGCTGCGTGTGTGTTGTTGTTGTGTGTGTGTGTGTGTGTGTGTGTGTGTGTGTGTGTGTGTGTGTGTGTGTGTGTGTGTGTGTGTGTGTGTGAGTGTGTGTGTGTGTGCGTGCGTGTGTGTTTTTTGTTTTAGTTTTTTGTTGTTGTTGTTGCTTTTGGGGACGTGCGGGGGGGTTGTTTGTTTCTTTGCTTGTTTGTTTGTTGTTGTTTATGTGTTGTTGTTTTTTAGCAGCATTTTTGGGTGGCTTAACCTTTTCTTGAGACTGTTCTTGGACGGAATCTGCACCAAAAACCCAAAAGCAGCGGGCAATTTTTCCATAATGGTGTATAAATAAACAACCTCTGCGCTGTACTTCACAAAGGCGTCAGCGCATGCAATTTTGACCGCAACCAAAAGACACCCAAACTCTATTATAAGACACCCCGGTGATGAGCATGTCTCTTGTTCTCGATCATGTGCCAAAAATCGGGTGAGTGCTGCAGTGGTGACCTCCGATTACTGGCATCGAATGTCGGGCACGCAGTGCGCGCGGTACTTAATCGCTGTAAATTGCTGCCTAATTGATCGGGGGGTGGGGCTCGCGGATTGGCCCGGGCGAGATTTAGGGAAAAGATAGCGGGACTTGGGGAGATTTGAGGTCTGGCGGGGGTGTCAAAACTGCATGAGGCGGGTTTTTGAAGGAGTTCTGGGTTTGTTTGAGGAGGATGGGTGCAATGCGTGCGGGGTTTTGTTATCTTCCGCACCCCCCCCCCCCCCCCCCCCCCCCCCCCCCCCCCTCCTCCGCACCCCGATCCTCCCCCTCCCCCATTCCTCCCACCTTCCTCGCGTTCGCTTCTCTCGAATTTCTCAGCTGCATGATTATCGTGTGTCAAACACTGGGAAACGAGAAGTATTATCAGTTTTTGCTTTGTTTTGTTTTTTCTCGGAGTTTTCGCTTTTGCAAAAGAGTTGCGTGCTTCTTCTTTTTTTTCTTCTTTTTTTTTCTTTCTTTCTTTTTTTTCTTTTTTCCATGCTTGGATCTTATTCAGTCGTGCCTCGGATCTTATTCCTTACTCTTACACTTGTTTATGTCTGCGCTTTGCAGGCTACCTTACTTTGTAGCCCCTTAGCATCTTGGGTTTGTTCCTTTAGCAATGTTTTTCCCTTCATTTATTTTATTTTATTTTATTCAGTTACTTTTATTCCCTGAGTTTTTGTCTCTTAGTTAAACATGTTCTGCAGCTTGGGCCGGGTTATTTGTCCACAGTTACCACCCCCTCCCACAATACACACACATCTACCATTCATACCTACCACCACCCCCCACCCACCACCCAAAAATGTTTTCAACGAATCGGTCAGCCGTGTTTCTGAGGTAACACTAACAGACTTCACAAGCTGTGCTGTGGCCCAGTGGCTAAGGTAGACTACTGGATGCAGGATCAAGGGGTTGCGGGTTGCAAACTCTATTCGGTGAAAAACCTTCGGTATATTACATATTATAAACCTTTTTTTCAGTGGC
>JABMCL010003012.1:395000-397500 GCA_018857735.1 Alviniconcha marisindica
ATAGTGTCAATGTACTTGATGTTAAACAAGAAATATCTGTTTTGGGTGTTCCATAATGAAAAACGCTAATGAAATACTCTTGCTAATTTCTCGCATCATTAACTTAGTACTGGTATTTCGATACAAAGATCGTTCAAAGCTGTCATGTTTTCACATTATGCAAGCCTATTTATGACCGCAGGCGATCTTTGGGTGCCCATTAATGTGTGTGTGTGTGTGTGTGTGTGTGTGTGTGTGTGTGTGTGTGTGTGTGTGTGTGTGTGTGTGTGTGTGTGTGTGTGTGTCTGTGCTGTCTGTCTGTCTGTCTGTCTGTCTGTCTGTCCGTGTGTGTCTGTCTGTGTCTGTCTGTGTGTGTGTGTGTGTGTGTGTGTGTGTGTGTGTGTGTGCGTGCGTGCGTGCGTGCGTGCGTGCGTGCGTGCGTGTGTGTGTGTGTGTTGTGTGTGTGTGTGTGTGTGTGTGTGTGTGTGTGTGTGTGTGTGTGTGTGTGTGTGTGTGTGTCTGTCTGTCTGTCTGTCTGTCTGTCTGTCTGTCTGTCTGTCTGTCTCTCTGTCTCTCTGTCTGTCTCTCTGTCTGCTCTCTGTCTGTCTGTGTTTGCTTATATGTAACCACACCAAGTGAAGAGTTCTCTTAATTTGCCCCATAGCTAAAACGCATCAAGTGCTTCAGCAATTAAGTGCAAACTATTGACTTTTCACAACCACTCGGGGGAAGAAAGAAAAGAAGGAAAAAATCCTCACGGCTACGTATCGGCCGATCGCATTAATCGCAACGCGCAGCAGAAATAAAAAGAAAAAAAGAATGAGAGAAAAAAAGGAGAAAAAAAAAAAAAGGGGGAAAAAAAAAAGCTTCCAACAAATGTAGCAGAAAGAGGAGAGGAGAGAGAGAGAGAAAAAAAAAATCAAATTAATACCCTCATCTGGGACAATACCCATCGCACTAAAAGTAAACCAATACTCGGCAGGAAAAACAAAAAACCACTGAAACCAATCGCACGCACCACAAACCGTGCTTAAAAGTGAGACACAGAAGGAGGAGGAGGGAAGGGGAGAAGGGAGAGAAAAAAGAAAAAAAAAAAAAAGAAAAAAAAGGAGAGAAAAAGAGAAAGAAAAAAAACGTTCATGGCCGCGGTCTGCGGAGCATTTGCGTTGTGCGGCGAGTTATCCATCAAAAAGAACGGTAAACGACCTGAATGAAACAACGAGGAGAAAATTAAATTATAGCGGCGAGGAGAAGTGCCGACGGCCGTGGAGTCAATATTGGCGGTGATCGGAGAGTCAACAGTGCCACAAAGGACTGACTGCCATAGAAAGCGCCATAGCCGGTGCGTTGCTGCTGTTCGCCGGAGCTATTGAGCAGTCACTGCACGCATGCAACACGCCGTGCACTCGGGCTGAGTATAGTTCTGCCAAATTCAATTATTATATTTAAAGGTAAAAACGGATCGATCGCTTTTGGAAATACTTGATTTTTCCATCTTACTCTTCCTCCTCCTCCGCCCTCCCCCATCTGTCTGTCTGTCTGTCTGTCTGTCTGTCTGTCTGTCTGTCTGTCTTCTGTCTGTCTGTCTCTCTTCTCTCTCTCTCTCTCTCTCTCTCTCTCTCTCTCTCTCTCTCTCTCTCTCTCTCTCTCTCTCTCTCTCTCTCTCTCTCTCGCTGTCTGTCGCGCGGGCCCTTGCAGTAATCATGCTGGCATATGGAGGATGTTCATTGTCTAAATTCGATGTCAAATCAAACAGGAGAATTTTAAAACAAACTCTAATATTCACTTTTGATTTTGATTACATCTGCCTGCTTGGAAGAATATGCTTTGAGAAGGCCAATTACTTTAAACAATATTTCAGGTGTGGAAAAATATTGTCAGGAGCTGTTTCTTTCGGTCCTTCGAAATACACAGTCATGTACCCAAACTTTGCTCTTGGTTACTTCGACTTCTGTTTAAAGCGGTGTTTCCCATGTTATATAGCGGAATGTCACACAGCAAAACATTATACTTCACAACAGTAAAATTTTATCCGTTGTCTTTTCGATAGATATAGTTTTCCATCTCGTTGATATTTTCGGAATATTCTGACCATCCTATCCGTACTTGCGTACCTGTGTGTGTGTGTGTGTGTGTGTGTGTGTGTGTGTGTGTGTGTGTGTGTGTGTGTGTGTGTGTGTGTGTGTGTGTGTGTGTGTGTGTGTGTGTGTGTGTGGTGTGTGTGTGTGTGTGTGTGTGTGTGTGTGTGTGTGTGTGTGTGTGTGTGTGTGTGTGTGTGTGTGTGTGTTGGTGTGTGGTGTGTGTGTGTGTGTGTGTGTGTGTGTGTGTGTGTGTGTGTGAGTGCGTGTGTGTGGTGCTGTGTGTGTGTGTGCGTGCGTGCTGTGTGTGTGTGTGTGTGTGTGTGTGGTGTGTGTGTGTGTGTGTGTGTGTGTGTGTGTGTGTGTGTGTGTGTGTGTGTGTGTGCTTGCACGCGCGTTTGTGTGTGCGTCTGTGTCATGTGTTGGAAGTGATCAGAAAGACA
>JABMCL010003012.1:410000-427500 GCA_018857735.1 Alviniconcha marisindica
TCTTGGCAGCTTGCCTTCTCAATCAACTCAATTCAACCAACCTCTTCTCTCCCCCACCCTCCCCCCCCCTTCCCCCCCCCCCCCCCCCCCCACCCCCCGCCTCCAAACCGTCCTTTCTTTCTTTTTGGCCATTGGCCAGAACAAGTACATTTTTGAACCTCGAGATCATGGCGATGGTGGATTCTGCCTTGCAGAGTGTCGTGGGCCCTGTTTCGTGCAGGACTGACTGGTTCCTGAAGGTTAACGCCTGCTCCATGGAGTCACGTCACGTCAGGGAGAAAGCAGCTTAAGGCGTCAAATCGCACGCGGAAGGCCGATTCACCGCTCACATCACGGGGCATTCTTATGTCTGAAGTGGATTTGAGGGGAAAATCCAGCTGAATGATCTGAGACCGTAGATGCTAAATCAAACCGCACAAAAGAATCAAAAGAAAGGCTCCGGTTCTAATTAGACAGAGCAAAACATCGCGCATATGTTACCCCCGAAACTTGCGCATGTTTTGTGTTGTCGAATTAAAATCACTGTTCTTGTCAACCTTTTGTATTTTAAAATCTTATTTCAGAGCACCGACAGTCAACTTTGTTTCACCCCCCCCCCCCCCCCCCACCCCCCTCCCAGCAAATATTAATGACAGGCACAATCCATGGTCATAAACGGAGCATGTAAAAACACATATTTTACCTGTTCCAGGCTTAAAGGAACTAGCCATCTCAGATTTGGAGATATATATATGGGCAGGATTTTGATATATATATATAGAATTTTATTTTATTCATGATTTATCTGTTGCGTTATTTTTTCATCTGCCGGCTAATTTTACTGACCTAAAAAAGAAAACCAATCATTTATGAGCTAAAAACCGATTGTGGTAAAACCCAACTGACCAAATCTTTTCTTGCGGAGTTACCTTTTTGTTTGTTTGTTTGTAAAATGCTGCTGTACGTCAGCAAACTTCACTCTACATAGATAAAAACAATCGGTGACAAAAATGACTGCAGTCCGCATACATTTCTTCCGTGACCTTTACGCGGAACAAATAATTTCCTGGTGTTGTATCCGTGACGTCAAAGGCCTTTTTGTGACGTCAGAATGAAACGCGGAAAAGAAAAGAAAAGAAAGAAAAGCACACAACTCTGTGACGAGCTCATGAATCAAGCGTTAGTGATGGTGTCCAAAAAAGTCAATCGCAAAACGTTAACATTAAACCGCGGATCATGCTCTTTTTTGCCTGCTCCAAGCACGCAAGAAGTTCTGACTGAAAAGTGTAGTTCCTCTAAAAGAGATAGCAGTTTCAATAACTCTGGAATCTCAGCAGACCTCGATCTTAATTTCTGCGTCCATGGTACCCGTAGGGAAGAGAGAAGACATTTGACAATGATAGTGTTGACAATCAAAGAAATCTATACGCGTCTACCCTACGGCTTAAAATACTGAACAATGCAAACATAATATAGAAGTTTGGCAAGTCGAGAGCTGTACAAGTAATAAATAATAATAATAATAATGGACATTTCCAAAGCGTCGGCCCTACGGCTTAAAGTGATGAACAATGCCAACATAACAGAGAAGACAGTTGACAAGGATAATGCTGACAAAAAGAGTTGCCGTATACACAGAGGAAACGCGAGAGCCAAGGTGCGTTTGGCAGGGATAATGCTGACAATCACGAGTTATATACGCAGAGAAAACGCTAGAGTGAAGGTGCGTTTGGCAAGGATAATACTGACAGTCAAGGCCTGAATACGTAGCCAAAATGCGAGAGGCAATGAGTGTTTGGTAAGGATAATGCTCAAGGTCAAGTGCTGTATACGTAGAAAAAAACGCGAGAGTGAAGGCGCGTTTGGCAAAAACAATGCTGACAGTCAAGATCTGAATACATATCGAAAATGCGAATCAAGGTGCGTTCAGCAGGGATATTGCTGACAGTCACGAGCTATATACGTAGAGAAGACGCGAGAGTCAAGGTGCGTTTGGCAAGGATAATGCTGACAGTCAAGACCTGAAAACGCAAAGAAAATGAGTCACGGTGCGTTTGGCAAAAATAATGCTGACAGTCAAGACCTGAATACGTAGCCAAAATGCGAGTCAAAGTGCTTTTGGCAGGGATAATGCTGACAGTCACGAGCTATATACGTAGAGAAAACGCGAGAGTCAAGGTGCGTTTGGCAAAAAATAATGCTGTCAGTCAAGACCTGAATACGTAGCGAAAATGAGAGTCAAGGTGCGTTTGGCAAAAATAATGCTGTCAGTCAAGACCCGAATACGTAGCGAAAATGAGACTCAAGGTGCGTTTGGCAGGGATATTGCTGACAGTCAAGACCTGAATACGCAAGGAAAATGAGACTCAAGGTGCGTTTGGCAGGGATAATGCTGACATCAAGAGCTGTATACGGAGAGAAATGAGGCGAGAGCTGCAGTCAGTGCCTATACACGGGGTGTCGGCTGTGTCAGTTGTGTCCACAGTGTCGACGGCAGGCCTGTCAATCAGTGACAGATGACCAGAAGGGGCTGGAAGAGGTCTCCTTGTTTCCAGCACACAGTCAGCGCCGTCACCTGGTGGTGAACGGCAAACGGCTCGAGTCAACAGCTTGGGCATTACAAGAAGAGATAGACCGAGCCTGGTCGGTAATTGGTGGAGAAGATAGGCGGCGAAAGTAGTGAGGGGGTTACGTGCGAACTGAAGAGCGTGCGAGCTCTCGGAAGAACGTGTCAATATTATAAGAGGGGGAAATTCCCAAGTGTTATCTTGAGTCCATATAGGCTGTAATTTTCTTTCTCTCGGTGCTGGTGTATGTTTGAGTGTCATAATAAGGTCAAAACATACAAAAGGAAGAGAAGAAAACAACGTTTATTCTCACTGGCCAATACAAAACATACGCAGATTTTCAGCGAAAACACCTTTCTCAAACAAGAAACAGACAGCTAATATACTAACACAGGCTGATGGGAATCACATTTTATTTACTTAGCATGCAGTTTGTGGACTGCAAACTCCACCAGCTGCAAGATAAATAAAAGAAAAACTGAAACTAGAATGACTGGTAGCGTTGTAAAACAAGACCCAAACACATAAAAGGTTCAAAAGAACGCTATTTGTTAGGACAAAACACAGCATGCGAATTTTCGGGGTAATCCCCTTTATCAAGCTACAAAACGACACCTAAACAACAATTCAACGGTGGAAAACGAAGAAGAATGTTTTGCATTCAGCTGTGTTGCTTTCGTGTCCAATGCTTGGAAAAATGTTAAGTAGATCAAATTTCATTCGTTTTAATCGCTAGCAGTCACCATTGTTTCTTTCTTTTTCTTTTTTAATTACTATTATTTTTATTATTTTTAGCCCCGTTGTTTTCGTCGAATTACCCCCAGAAAAGAGCTGTGACACGATTTTTTTTCTTCCAGGATTAAATTAACGATATAATTTAGTTTATACAAACCGAGTAAAGTGGTCACTTGCTCAGTCTGTCTCCAAACCGATAAACTTTTCAACGTTAACGTATATGCTTGTTCATTTATTTATTTTTAAAGGGCATCTTCGGTGATAATTCGTACATGATAGGGTTCCGAGCACACTCCGAGCATCGCTTTCCGGCACCTTCCTCCAAACTCTGCCAGATTTAGTTACGCCACTGAAGGGGAACTCTTTATCTCCGCGCAGCTGTCCACCGACGCGGTCATTTCCCCCCGAAAGGTTTGGGTACTAATATGACTGTAGAAGCAACCTAGCGCCCAAGCACGCACGTAAACATGAGGCGCATCCACCCCAGGTAAAAAAAAAAGAGTTCCGTCTCGATTCAAACGATTCTGGTTTTATTTGAGCTGGCGTAAGCAACATGGTCAGTTTCCGTCCCACAAAGTTCATTTTGCAACATCTGGTTCTTCGGTAGAAAAAAAAAGAGTTTTTTTTTTTCTCTCGGAATATTGCCACATGAGGGAAGAAATAATGCCTCTGCTCTCTTAAAATGAACAAATTAAGGGTTGTTCTGTCCAGCTTTTCAAACTAAGCTGTGTCAACGAGTTTTATTAGCTTATACATATGGAGACTAGAGAGAAAGAGCGTTTTTCATTCGTTCTTGTTTTTCTTCTTCTCTCGAAAGTTAAGTGTGCATCACACTATTTTGCACAATAGTGTGACGGAAATTATTTAAAAAAAATCTAAAACAAGAATGACTGCTAGCATTCTAAAACAATATCTGAACACAAAACGTTCAAAAGAAAGCTATTTATTGGGTGTTTAAGTGTCGTTTTGTAGCTTGATAAAGGGGATTACCCCGAAAATCTGCATGTTGTGTTTTGTCCTAATAAATAGCGTTCTTTTGAACCTTTTAGGTATTTGGGTCTTGTGACGGAAATAATTTTTAATTCGTGCAGTTGACTACATTGTATCGTTACTTCCATACTCTATGTTGTATCCTGGTCTGTCCCCTCCTTTGCATACCCCTCCCACCCACTCACCCTTCCCATTACACCGCGTTTTCCTTTAAAGAAAAAAGCTACTGATGATTTTTACTATTTCAAACGCGTTCTTCTCATTACAGTTGGCACACAGTTGAAATTTGCATTATTATTATTATTATCGTCGTCGATGTCAAAGTTACAGTTGTTATTTTCTTGTTGTTGTTAACAATAATTAAAATGTTACCAAGGTTTCGTGCTGTCTTTATGGATAAGGAGATGCATACGGAATTTCTAACTAGTACATTACGAACTAATGAGCTCTTTTTCTTTTTTTCTTTTTTAACCAGCATCATTATGGTATTACTGTACGATAAAAGCGAAGGCAAAAAACAAACAAGGCTGGTAACCGCTGAATCACGAGGAGGGAGATCGATATAATGATAGACTTTGCCAGTGAAAAGGTGACTCCGTGGTGGATAGTGGCGTGTCGATTGAACATAATTTATTATTTCTTGTCTTAACTTGACCTTAGGGATTTTAGTCATGGTTGGGTTGCTCTCTCTCTCTCTCTCTCTCTCTCTCTCTCTCTCTCTCTCTCTCTCTCTCTCTCTCTCTCTCTCTCTCTCTCTCTCTCTGTTTTTTTGTTTTTTGTTTTTTTGTTTTTTTATAGAAATCATGTAGGTTGAGTGATCTTATCTTACAGCGATTTTACATTTTAGTCATCTAGGTGTGCGTGTGTTATACCTCAAAAAAGAATAGTCAATGTGCGATAGTATCAGAACTGACATGTATATGATTTGATTTTTAATATGCGAGAGAAGTAGCCATATTCTATTTCGTTTATAAGAAATGAACACACTGAACTGAACTGAATCGTATATTTTACTACCACTTCGAACAGCAGAGGAGAGTGAGAAAGAGAGGTGTTCGATTATTGTTTCAACTAAATCAGTGTAGCAGACGGGTTGTACAGCATGTACTATTTCAAAGGATTCTCTTCTACTTGTATTCATGCTGCAGAATCCCATGGGAAAATCGCTGAGGGCGAGCTAGGTGCAAGGTAATTAGGAAGTGATCGATTGCGGGTCCACCTCCACCCCCCACCCCCATCACCCCCCTCCGCCACCGCCCCCACTCCCCCGCCCTACCTAACACACGTAGTCCCATTCATCTGACGGCCGAAGAGCTGTTATTAGAAGGCAGGCAATACTCGTCATCACCCGTCGACCTAAACAGTGTTTCGTAACGTTTGCACTTCTGAAGCGAAGCATAATAAATACTTATCACTGGTCCCGCGCCCAAAGGGTATTTCCTAAAGGTTGCACCTTAAGAGCAGCCAT
Source organism: Alviniconcha marisindica (assembly GCA_018857735.1). Lineage (NCBI taxonomy): Eukaryota > Metazoa > Mollusca > Gastropoda > Provannidae > Alviniconcha > Alviniconcha marisindica. The sequence goes on from JABMCL010003012.1 coordinate 415,740, forward strand.
AAGTTGTATCGTTCCTTATTGTTGCAGTCTAATTTGGATGACCTTGGTCAGGCGGTTTGGCCTAGCAGAAGGCTAGGTAAGGCTTGTAAGCAGAGGAACCTCGGTTCGAATCCGCTTCCGCTCTCCCTTCTCTTCAAACGTTGTGGTCTGTGGACACTGTCTTGTGACTTTGTCCCTCACGGTAATTATTATGAAACATTAAAAATGGCTCTCATCGCTGCCCACGTTCATGCAGAAGTCATTCTGGTGGTGACAGTGTAGCGATAGGTATATAATCTCCCCCTGCCCCCCCTCCCCCTTCACCCCCTTCCTAATAAGACTTGTGGTTTCTGTGGACGTTAAGCACCATGTTTGTTTACTTATATATGAGCTTAATATGGTACCTGGCATTTGTTTTGTTTTACTGCAACGTAATAAGCAAAAGTTGTCAGTTCACAAGATGGTATTTGCTCGCTTATGAAAACCCGTGTACTTTCCACAATGTTTCTCAGAAGGTTCGTCGATGTTGTCTTTTGAAACGGTCCCAACGTTGGGCTGATCGACACGGAGCACGCCGTTGAGGTGACATCCTTTGGGGCAATGTCTTTGAGGGGACTGCCGATGGGACGATACACCGTTGGGACGATTTGCCGTTGGGACGACTGCCGATGGGACGATACACCGTTGGGACGACTGCCGATGGGACGATTTGCCGTTGGGACGATTGTCGATGGGACGATATACGGTTGGGACGATTTGCCGTTGGGACGATTGTCGATGGGACGATATACGGTTGGGACGATTGTCGATGGGACGATATACCGTTGGGACGACTATCGATGGAGCGATACTGATACCGTTGAAATGACTGCCGATTAGACGACAAGGATGGACCTGTCTTTCTCTTCAAATTCTGTGGTTTATGGACAGTCTTGTGGCTGCGCTTCTCACAGCTTCTTCTTCACGTGATGCTTAGTGTCCTCGGATGTCGGTTAACATGTTAGGGACAAGCTGAGACCAATGCGTTAACATGATTCAATATAGCTTTACGTCCACGGAAACCAGAAGGCTCGTTAGGACGGACAGCCCAGGACGGCCACCTCGACTCTCACACAGCTCCTGAACTATGACTTCTCACAGCTAATGAAATATTTAAATGGCTTTCTTCGCTACAGCCTTAGTACGGAAATCATTCTGGTGGTGACGGTGTAGCGTTAGGTACAGTCTCCCTCTTCCCCCACCTCCTGGGATCTCGGTCCCCGCCAGTACCTCTTCGGAGACAACTCGGCGTTGAACAAGTGGAACTGGTGAACAAACGGACGAACGAACCTGACGCCGCGTCCGAAGAAGTATCGGTCAGTCAGCGAGCGGAGCTGACACCGGACCCTGTCCCCCTTGACACCTGAAGGCGAGGGTCACTCTCCACTGTCCGACTGTCATGGCCTTGCGTCCGGGGAGTGGACAGCGTGACGTAAGGTCCACCACCGCCACACTCACGACTCTTGAGTGCTGGCCCCTTCCCTGCCTCGTAGTACGTAACAAGACAGATTTGAGGGGGGCGGAGTGCGGAGTGCGGAGGGCGAGGGTGGGGGGGGGGGGGGGGGGAGGAGATGGGGTGGGGGGTCGTCAGCAAGGACCCCCTTTGGCTTATGAGTGTTATGTCAGTGGCTGGGTTGAAGTCAAGTCAAGATGTGGAAGTCTTAGCCAATTATCACCTGTTTACAGGGATGGCCTAGTTTTACGGTTGTGAGGGAGAGGTGCGCCGGTGTTTTGGCTTTAGGGTAGACTTAATAAATATTGTTATTGAAGTTCTTTCTCTGATTTAAAAAAAAGTATTGGAGGTTTAGGCATCATGGTTTCATGGCGTCTCTGTCTGTCTCTGTCTGTCTGTCTGTCTGTCTGTCTGTCTCTGTCTCTGTCTCGTCTGTCTGTCTGTCTGTCTGTCTGTCTGTCTGTCTGTCTGTCTGTCTGTCTGTCTGTCTCTCTCTCTCTCTCTCTCTCTCTCTCTCTCTCTCTCCTCTCTCTCTCTCTCTCTCTCTCTCTCTCTCTCTCTCTCTCTCTCTCTCTCTCTCTCTCTCTCTCTCTCTCTCTCTCTCTACAATCCTTGGAAGATAAAGTTTTCGAGTTCGAGTTCGAGTTCTCTCTCTCTCTCTAAATGAACCTAAACTACAATCCTTGGAAAATAAAGTTTTCGAGTTCGAGTTCGAGTTCGTTCCGACTTCTAGTTTTCTTCTCTCTCTCTCTCTCTCTCTCTTCTCCTCTCTCTCTCTCTCTCCTCTCTCCTCTCTCTCTCTCTCTCTCTCTCTCTCTCTCTCTCTCTCTCTCTCTCTCTCTCCTGCTGCTACCACACCTTTTGTGAGTGTGTGTGTGTGTGTGTGCGTTGCCGAATTTGAGGAGTCGATCTCACATGACTATCCTGCTGTCAAGATCCTCCTTGTTCGTTTATTTTGTTCAAGCCCCCACCCCTCCCGCACCCTCTCCAGCACGCCTTTTTTTTCTTCTTCTTTTCTTCTTCTTCTTCTCCGTGTGGCTTTTATCTTTCTTTTCCCCCCTCATGGTTGGTATAGTCAATGTTGTCGTCGCCCCGAACATAGTCGCTATGCTCATCACTCATCAGGTATATTTTATTTAAAAAAATCTACACTTCTTATTCCTAAAAGATAGCGTGCCTATTCTCGTTCTGTGGAAAACAGTCACCTCTACCCCCCCCCCCCCCCCCACCCCCTCCCCAAAATAAATAATTAATAAAAAATAAATAATAAAAAATAAAAAAATAAAAATAAAAATCATCAGTATTTTAGCATCTGCGTCATTTTCGTCATATTCGTTGTCATATGTGCCATTCGTAGTCGTCGAGTGGTTCCAGTCACTATTGTCATCGTTAATGTTGTATACATTGTATTGTCATAGGAATGTTTATCATAATTATGGGCCCTCGCAGTTCTTCGTTCTCGTTACCAACATCACTATCATCTGTTTAATTGTCTATTGTCAGCTAATTTGACACCATATTCACTATTGATATCTGTCACCATCATCATCTTGATCATCATAGCCAATAACAAAGACTACACCAGTAACAGCAACGACAAAATCAGCAACATTTCAATAGCAGCAGCAACAACAGAAATAACGTCAGCAACAACTACTACAACAACATGAACCACAATAACGACAATCACCGCAACATCATGCAGTAACGTGAGGAAGGATGCAGGCGATGTAACGGTGCGTTAGCATGATGCTAACACGGTGCATGATGCAAGCATGATGCAAACACATGAAAGGTCAAAACGATGGGTATTTATTTCGACAAAGCACAACAAGCCAATTTTCGGGGCAGTTCCGTTTACCAAGCTACAAAACAACACTTAAACAACAGTTAAACGGTGAAGAAGGAGATGCAGGCTACTTATCTGCTTCTGGTTGACCTGTTTTGTTATGTTGGTTTACGTCGGTGCCTGCTCGGCTTTCAGCCCTGATAATTATAAGCCTATGTGACTGACTGGTCCCAATGCACCAACTAACTAACTAACTAACTAACTAAGTAACTATCTACCTGTGTGTTTCAGACGTCGGCCTATGATCTGAAGGAAGCGGGGGAGACGTGGCGGGGCATTAGTCAGCCGGCAGCCTGCTACCCCTACGACCCCACCGGCATGCCCACCTACCCCTACTCTAACGCGTATGTACCTGCTTTGATTGATGCATGGATGGATGGATGGGCGGATGGATGGATGGAAGAAATGATTCATTGTTTATTATTGACCGCTTTTATATAGCGCTATTTTCTGCTCTTGAGCAGACTCACTGCGCTCTTGTCGCATATGATTCAGAATGAGTGATTGTATCCTTTTATAATAGCGCGTTTTTTAACACCCAACGGAGTGGTGTACTGACAGTGCTATTTGTTTGTTGTATGGCTGGTGCCCCGTGAAACTGCTGCCGTCTCGGCGCACGTTCTGTGTACACCTTAATGCACCATACACGCCTGGCTGTTCGCTTCATTCGATGCCACATAATTAAAAATGATGCATGTGTTTAGCTGTAACCTGCCCCCTGCACGTTTGGCAGAGTGGCGGGGGATCTTTTACGTGCTACTGCGGTAACACGGGGGTGAAACTGATGCCGAAATAAGAGTCAGAACAGAAAGTTGACCCTGGAGAAGAAAATTCATGGGTTCGAGCCCCGCTGGAGCGGCGGGAGAATTTTCTTCTCCAAGGTCAACTTTCTGTTCTGACTCTTATTTCGGTATCAGTTTCAGTGAGCTATCCCGCAATTGCCTTTATTGATTAATTAATAATTATTAGTTGGTAGGTGGATGGGCGATGGGTAGATGGATGATTTCCTTTGATTTTGATTGGTGGGTGGGTGGATGGATGCACGGATGGCTAGAGTGAAGAAAGGATTCATTATTTTCTCTAAAGATTGGGCTACGGGATGGGTGTTCAGCGACTAATTTTCCGTATGAAAATATGTTTCATTTATTTGTCTGTTTCCCTTGAGGCGTATTTCGATTCTTTTTCTAATTATAATAATATCAATGGACTTTTATTGGCGTACTGGCGTTAGCTTTCTTTTTGTCTGTTTAATCGCCTGGCTGTCTTTCTGCCCGTCTGTTTGTCTACCTGTCTACCTGTCAACCTGTCTGTCTGTGCACTTGATCTTTTCCGAAAAGCGCAATACCATTGTGCACAGCAATGCAGCAGTACTTCTTCTTCTTCTTCTTCTTCTTCTTCTTCTTTTCTTCTCCTTCTTCTTCTTCTTCTGCTTCTTCTTCTTCTTCTTCTTCTTCTTCTTCTTCTTCTTCTTCTCCTCCTCCTCTCTCCTCCTCCTTCTTCTTCTTCTTCTCCTCCTCCTCCTCCTCCTCCTCCTCCTCCTCCTTCTTCTTCTTCTCCTCCTCCTCCTCCTCCTCCTTCTTCTTCCTCTTCTTCTTCTTCTTCTTCTTCTTCTTCTTCTTCTTCTTCTGCTTTGTCTCCTCCTCCTCCTTCTTCTTCTTCTTCTTCTTCTTCTTCTTCTTCTTCTTCTTCTTCTCCTCCTCCTCTTCTTCTTCTTCTTCTTCTTCTTCAGAAACGATTTATTTGTCTTCTTTTGCGTGACGTACGTACGCAGCTTTACGAAGCGACCGTAAAAACGTCGCGGGGTCTGTTTCCACTGCTCACTGACTCACCCAGAACAAATCTTATGTCACGAGTAAACAAAAGCTCTCGGCTTTATGGTTTGTCAAAAACAACGACATGGATATTGCGACTATTTCCACGCAGAATAAAAGCCGCCAGTAAAACAGTCACCGCTGTGACTGCCCATCGGTCATTTTCCATTTTACTCAAGGTTAGGAGGAGTTGTCACGCAGCAGCGCGTCTCTGTCACGTTCTTTTTTGTGACGCTTGTCCAGGGGGAATGCACTCTCTAATCTCCTGGTGGAAAGGAGGCCGGAAGCTGACGACACTTAAAACTGAGGCTGTACAAGTTATAAACCGCTTTTATTACTGTGCGTTTTGACTTGTTTTTGTTTTTCGCGTTTTATTGTGACAGAAGAGTTTTTGCGTTAATTGCATTGTCCTAGCTGTTGGGTGTTACTTCTTCGCTGAATTTTAAAACTGTTGTGGCGGTTTGTTGATGTGGTGGTGGTGGTGGTGATGGTGGTGGTTTTGCTGTTCACGCGTTGATGGAGATGCATGATCATGCGTGAGGCTTCGAAGCAAACAACTGTGCAGATAGACAGATGACTGTTTTTAACACCCAGTCAGCCATGACGATTACGCCTACGTCACGGCGATCAACAGAGTATGCAAAAGATCAGGAATTTGATTGATTCTTGGTGTTGAACGGCTGGACAACCACAAAGGACACTTGAGGATCAAACATAACTCCCTAGATCATAAAAAACGTCAAATACTGGGACTCACAGCAAAAACACAACAAGGATGATTACTATGACAACGAAAAGCAAAAACACCGAACTCTACCGCAACAACAAAAAGTATTTCTTTCTGTCACTCCCTCTGTAAATGACTGGAGTAAGGATGAGGTGATTCACCTCAGCTAAGAGAATTACGACGACGACGACGACAACGCCAGCAACAACGAAAACCAAAACGGCGTAACTCTACCGCTGCAGCAAAACGCATCTCTTTCGTTCAATCTCTTCGCTGACACACCACCACTACCACACCACCGCCACAACCGCCATCACCGCCACCGTCACCGCCAACAGCAAAAAAAAAAAAAACTTTTTCTTTTTTAAATGCGGAGACAAATCCAGTCAAGGAGTACTTTGTGACCCCAGAATCTGTGGTGCACAGGCGTTGCAGACCCGGTTCCCATCCGGAGGGTCAAGCGACGTGTGCCCGGGGGCCGAATTGCCCGTGCTATGACAGGTCCAGATTTCTCCGTCCATCAGATGTCGCCCATAGAGTCTTCTCCCATGACTGCTGGCGTTTTGCCGGGGAGTTCATCTGGGTGCAAGGATAAACGGGGGACGTGGAGGGGAGCGGGGGGTGGGGGTGGGGGGCTCAAAGGGGGGACGTGTGTGTGTCGGGGATGGGGGTGGGGGGGGGGGGGAATAGCAGGCATGGAATCGGGGCAGTATTACCCTAGTTTCCGTTTCCGTTATTGTTGTCATGTTCTTCTTTTTTTCTTCCCCCCCCCCCCCCCCTTTTTTTGTGTGGTTTTGTTGTTTGTTTGTTTGTTTGTTCGTTTGTTTTGTTTTGTTGGTGTGTGTGTGTGTGTGTGTGTGTGTGTGTGTGTGTGTGTGTGTGTGTGTGTGTGTGTGTGTGTGTGTGTGTGTGTGTGTGGTGTGTGTGTGTGGTGTGTGTGTGTGTGTGTGTGTGTGTGTGTGTGTGTGTGTGTGTGTGTGTGTGTGTGGTGAGTGTGTGTGTGTGTGTATGTGTGTGTGAGTCGTGCGTGTGTGTGTGTGTGTGGTGTGTGTGTGTGTGTGTGTGTGTGTGTGTGTGTGTGTGTGTGTGTGTGTGTGTGTGAACGATTTTTGCATAATTGGTCCAGCGGTTAGCTACGTATAATAAGCGTACTGACTCAGGTTCGAATCCGCTTCGACTTACACCATTTTCTTCCAAAAGGTTTGATTTATGGACAATTCACGTATGCACTGCTTTCCACAATTGGTAGAACGAGAAATGATATCGCTACCCACCTTCACGCAGAATTATTTCCGTGGCGACAGTGCGTTCCTAGGAACAGATAATTTCTTTCCCCACTTGGTCGGATTTTGGAGCCTTCCAATGGTACGGCGGAGACAGATAATAATAATGGAAATTTATAAAGCGCCTTCCCCTTCGGCTCAAAGCGATAAACAAACATAATATTACACACATAAGGTAAATCTAGATGGAAAATGTTATGCACAATTTAACAAATGTGCACATCTGCAAGGGTTCAAGCACAGCTATATGCAAGATGCACACACACACACACACACACACACACACACACACACACACACACACACACACACACCACACACACACACCACACACACACACACACCACACACACACCACACACACACTCACACACACACACACACACACACACACACACACAACAACACAACACACACACACACACACACCACACACACACACACACACACACACACACATTGTACAGACTGATAGAGGTGAAGGACAATGTTGCTTAACTGAAATATTCTGACAAGAGAAATGTCTTGAGTTTTCTTTGGACGGAAGAACAACGCACCTGTTCTTCTTCCTTCTTCTGTGTTGACGTTCATGATGGTGATGAGGCGGAGGAGGATTTCCATGGCGTATGGTTCCATTAATTTGAATGCACAATGCGCTGAAGGGGAATGTTTTTCAAAAGAAAACTGAACAGCTAGGGAAAGATACAATAACTAAAATAAAGACGCACAAAAGGCATGAGGCACAGAGTTTCTTCTTCTTCTTCTTCTTCTTCTTCTTCTTCTTCTTCTTCTTCTTCTTCTTCTTCTTCTTCTTCTTCTTCTTCTTCTTCTCTTCTTCTTCTTCTTCTTCTTCTTCTTCCTCTTTTTCTTCTTCTTCTTCTTCTTCTTCTTCTTCTTCTTCTTCTTCTAAGGTAATCTTACTCTTTATGATCCACTTCCCCCTCTTCTTCTTCTTCTTCTTCTTCTTCTTCTTCTCCTCCTCCTCCTCCTCCTCCTCCTCCTCCTCCTCCTCCTCCTCCTTCTTCTTCTTCTTCTTCTTCTTCTTCTTCTTCTTCTTCTTCTTCTTCTTCTTCGTTCTTACTCTTTATGATCTACTTCCCCCTCTTCTTCTTCTTCTTCTTCTTCTTCTTCTTCTTCTTTATCATCCTCGTTTCTGTCTTCTTCTTCTTCTTCTTCTTCTTCTTCTTCTTCTTCTTCTTCTTCTTCTTCTTCTTCTTCTTCTTCTTTATCATCCTCCTTTCTGTCTTCTTCTTCTTCTTCTTTTTCTCCTCCTCCTCCTTCTTCATCATCCTCCTTTCCGTCTTCTTCTTCTTCTTCTTCTTCTTCCCCATGAATTCACCAGTATAGGAAACAAGGGAATTGTATTTTCTCCGTTCTCCTTTTGCCACCATTATAGCCCATTGTCTGCCAGTTTATGTGCGTAACTGGGGTAAAAGTGTCATCACTATGAACGTAATTACTCATCGCTTTGTCCCTCAGCAACATGCCATTAAAGGAGTTGCTTAACGCACGATACACACTGGATACCGATTACTCTCTCTGTGTGTCCGGATTTTGTTTTTTCTTTCTTTCTGTTTTTTTTACTGCTACAACAAAGGTCTTTGATTTGTGCAGGGATGCACACTCCCTTATATGTCTTCAGAGTCGATTTACGTCCACAGAGAACGTATGGACTATTAGGGACGTCCACAGAGACCCTAGGGACTATTGGGGATGCCACAGAGACCCTAGGGACTATTGGGGATGCCACAGAGACCATAGGGACTATTGGGGATGCCACAGAGGCCGTACAGACTATCAGGGACGTCCATAGAAACCATAGGGACTATCAGTGACGTCCATGGAAACCGTAGGGATTTTAGAGACGTCTACAGAGACCGTAGGGACCCTAGGGACGGGAACCCCGTCCCCCTCCTCTTTCACACAGCTTGTGAGCTCTGACACTCCCCCCCCCCCCACCCCCCCACCCCACATGCACTACCAGCCTAGCGTCCCTTCGTGAAACTAGGCAGTCATGCAGTCGCTGCTGAGAGTGCCTGCACGTTGTTTACGACAGAGACAGACCTGGGTGACTGTGATTCATGGTGCAGCAATCCGCGACACGAAGCGAGTAGAGCGACAAATTCTTCCCTTAAGACCCAGTGTCTTGCACCGCTGTCTTCGATCATTGCGTTGGGAATGTGTTCATGAATGGTGTGTGTAGGGGGGGGGGGGGGTTTGTGTGTGTGTGTGTGTGTGTGTGTGTGTGTGTGTGTGTGTGTGTGTGTGTGTGTGTGTGTGTGTGTGTGAGTGAGTGCATGCGTACGTGCGTGTGAATATGTGTGTGCGTGTGTGTATGTGTGTGTGTGTGTGTGTGTGTGTGTGTGTGTGTGTGTGTGTGTGTGTGTGTGTGTGTGTGTGTGTGCGTGCGTGCGTGCGCGTGTGTGTGTGTGTTTGAGTGCATGCGTGCGTGCATCCGTGTGCGTGCGTGCGTGAGTGTGTTGTTGTTCGCGTTGTTGTAGTTGTTGCTGCTGCTGCTGTTGCTCTTTTATTTCAAACCAGTGGGGCTGTCTCCATTCCAACATCCGTCACATAACAACTCACCTCTACAAACAATACCACGCCAATTGATTGCAAATTCCAATCTTCCTTTTGAATAATTATCATCATTATTATTAGTGGCATCATTTCGCTCTTTTTCAATGCTTTAAGACCGTAACACTTACAATGTATGTGACTCTAGGCCGAAGTCTCCCAGAGAGCCTTAAAGTTGGGACCCTGGACCTGTACAATCTTGCTGTCGCCCGTCAGGACGTTGACCCGAATCGCGCAGCGTAGTAAAACAATCAGACGGGAGAACAAATTACTTGAATCTTTTGACACAGTTGTCGTCGTTTGCGATGACCCGCGACAGGAAACCCCGAACGCAGAAATTAAAGTCTCCTCCCGTGAGAGTCCCAAGCTGTGAAAGGGTTTGTCTTTAAAATGTGCCCTGATAGAAACGGTGTGATTGACTTGGCGTTAAATCTCTCTCTCTCTCTCTCTCTCTCTCTCTCTCTCTCTCTCTCTCTCTCTCTCTCTCTCTCTCTCTCTCTCTCTCTCTCTCTCTCTCTCTCTCTCTCTCTCTCATCAGGGTTAGAGTGATAGAGAGAAGATCCTCACCGATCGTTAGTAAAAAGCGTAGAAGTGGATGAGGTCAATGACAGTCTAAGCAGCCGGTGGTAAACGATTCATCTTCAAAATAAAAAATTAAAAAATTCCAGCAATACTAACACCATTAGATTTGACCCGTAAGAAGTTAAAACCCTTTCCTCAACCCCATCATATTTGTCTCCTCCTCCTTCCTCGCCCCACACCCTCCCCCCCGCGCACCCCTACCCCACCCTCTCTCTCCCCCAACATCCTCCCCCCCCCACCTTCCCCACCACCCTTTTGCCCTCTCCGTGACATAAAAGCCATAGCACCCTCTTGACCCGTTTCATCAATTCCATTGATCTTCAGCTGATAACCAGAAAGGAAGGGCCCCGAATCCATCCGTTGCCCTTTGATGGGAAACCAGAACGGAAAAGCGCAGCACGGCTGAACTTGAACGTTGCAGAGTCGTTAAGTGGCTTCTTGTGTTCCAGCCTCGTCCCCAGCCACTGTCCCGCCCGCCTAACGACCGTAACGGTCTGGCGTGAGGACAGTCGGAGAGTAAAGGACGAGTTCCTGTACTAAAGACCTCGAGCTCTTTTCTGCCTCTTAAAAAACCCCAACATCGTTTGGTTTCGGCGTTGGCTTGTTTTGTTTTGCTTTGAGAACGCAATGCGTGAAAATATATATTAAAATCCTCATAAAGAAGAGTTTACTTCTGTCTGTCTGTCTGTGTGTCTGTCTGTGTGTCTGTCTGTCTGTCTGTCTGTCTGTGCTGTGTCAAGGCCGTGAATGATTTGGTGCTCAGTCCGCTGACCCGCTGCACCTATTGATATGAACGTTGGTGTGAAGGTTGCTTGGGTTGCTTGTTCATAAGCCTTTTCTCGAAATATCAGTTACCAGGTTGCAAAAGCTTTTTTCGGTTGTTAATTTGTTGTTGTTGTTGCTGTGTGCGTGTGTGTGTGTGTGTGTGTGTGTGTGTGTGTGTGTGTGTGTGTGTGTGTGTGTGTGTGTGTGTGTGTGTGTGTGTGTGTGTGTGTGTGTGTGTGTGTGTGTGTGTGTGTGTGTGTGTGTGTGTGTGTGTGTGTGTGTGTGTGTGTGTGTGTGTGTGTGTGTGTGTGTGTGTGTGTGTGTGTGTGTGTGTGTGTTTATGTTTTGGTAAGGGTGTTGTTGTTTACATGTGGGATAACCTTCTCGTTGCTGCTTCTAGCGTATTTAATGGAATTCTTGTTTGATGTATTGAGTGTTGCTGTGTTTGTCATCAGGGACAGATTTGTAAAAAAGCCGACAAGTGCTTAAATCTTTATCCCTGTGTAATAAAGTATTATCTTATCTTATCTTGCCAAGCCAAGATTTTGATATACAAATAGCATATTGTTTTGTCTTGTCTAATTTAACAGGATTCAGTGATTTCACATTACATGACAGTTAATTCGAATGCCTAAACTGAACATAACCCGAAAAAAAGCTACTTCCATTTGCTTGATAAACTTCCGTTTTTCTGTCCCC
>JABMCL010003012.1:432500-447500 GCA_018857735.1 Alviniconcha marisindica
ATACCCGTCTTGGCTGTCACGAGTCGAGTTCCCAGAGTAGGAGGCATTTGGCTTCACTGGCACTCTCCGCGTCGTTGTAGGCAAGTCTGTTTTATGAAACGATTCGAAGCGGTGCAGTGACTGTTGGTCCAAATGCGTTCTAAGTGTCGGCTTGATCAGTGTGGAACTTCTCGAGTCACGAGTGACCTAAACACGGGTGTCAAAAGCACGGTCAAGGGCTTTCAAGTGCTAGGCAGACGCCTTATTTTGGGAAGGTTCCAAGAAAGAAAAGGGGGTGAGCCGGTTTGGCCTAGCGGTAAGGCGTTAGGCTGGTAAGCGGAAGGACCTCGGTTCGATGCCGCTTCGGCTCTCCTTTCTCTTCAAAAGGTTGTGGTTTGTGGACACTGTCCTGTGACTTTGTCCATCACTTCCTGCTGAAACATATAAATGGCTCTCATCGCTGGCAATCTTAATGCAGGAGTCATTCTGGTGGTGACAGCGTAGCGATAGGTATATAATCTCCCTCACTCTTCCCCCACCTCCATACCCCCCCCCCCCCCCCCTTCCCTCATAAGCCTTATGGTTCCTGTGGACGTTAAGCACCATGTTTACTTAAAGAAAAGGGTGGGCGGGGGCGGAGGAGGAGGGGGGGGGGGGGGGGGAGGGGGGGAGGATGGAAATGGGTGAACGGAAGCACGTGTTTTATGATACGAATTAAAAACATTTTTTGTAACAAAGTATATCGGTCGATTTAATCTGTTTCGGTTTCCACGTTTACATCGCATACTACAGAGTAAGATATGAAATATTTTACTGTTAAACCCGCCCAGCCAAACTGCGTAGGTCGTATCACTACGGAGTAAGATCGTTTAAGAACTATTTGATTCTTAACCCTCAGCCAAACTAGATAGGCCGTACGAGGGCGAACTGCGTACGAAGTAAATGGTTACTCTTAATAATAGTAAAGATATAATTAAAATAGTCTAAAGGACTATGTCCGGTCTTGAATAATAATTGGCTTTGTCTGATGCATGTACACATTTGTTTCGCCGAGTGTGCCTGAATATATATATGCTTCTGGGAAGCATCCATTTTTGCGGATGTACTTTTGGTGTAGTTTATATAGCTTGTATTTACTCGCATGCCAGGTAAGAGTTACCGTAGGTGACTCGGGTCTTGTTGTTGTGTTTTTGTGACGTCTTTCGAGTGTTAATTAACTAGCTTAATTGTTGGTATATCTATAGCGCGAAATCTTGATCGGAAATCTCTCCTTCTCTCTCTCTCTCTCTCTCTCTCTCTCTCTCTCTCTCTCTCTCTCTCTCTCTGCAACTGTTAAAAAAATATTAAAACAAATGTTTGGCGAAGACGTTTTATACATAATTTGACTCAATTGTGTCGGAATGTCTAGTAATCCGCCATTGTTACTAAGACATTATGCTATTGTTATTATATGTTTCGGCAGACTGAAAGAAGAAAGAGAGAAGAGCAGCATCAGGTAAAAAGAGCGATATTAAATCATCATAAAAGCCATTATTTGACTATAAAGGGGATCAGGATTACTGCGGCGGTGTATCGCACGCTGCCTACAATGGAGACATGGGAAGTGGGGTTTATTAACAGATACTCACCACCCTCAGCTTGACAGCTCCGCGTTATGAATACACCACAATCTCACGCCTACACCGAATGGAACAACGGTTACCCAGGCTGAATGAAATGAAATATTACACAGATGCTTCGCGCTGTGTTTGATACGCATAATCCGGATTGCAATCCAGGTTAATTGCAATTCTCCTGTTCCATTTCTGCTCTCTCTCTCTCTCTCTCTCTCTCTCTCTCTCTCTCTCTCTCTCTCTCTCTCTCTCTCTCTCTCTCCTCTCTCTCTCTCTCTCTCTCTCTCTCTCTCTCTCTCTCTCTCTCTCTCTCTCTCTCTCTCTCTCTCTCTCTCTCTCTCTCTCCTTTTTCTTATTCATAGTCGTAACAAGGAGACTGCGAGCAAATAATCACAAGAGTCCCTGTCATGCTGTTATTTCGTTTATTGCTCTGCAAACACACCTCCAGTGCAGGCAGGCGGGCACTGCAGTGTGGCGATTACATGTTCATTGTGAACGCAGTGCTGCACGGGCGGGCTAGCGTTATCGCAGTGTTCGTGCCTCGCTTCATCGTTTCTGTTGCTCAACGTTGCACAGCCGCACATCTATCTTTCTTCTTATCTTTGTTAGGGGCTTGGGCTCAGTTTATTATTGATCGAGAACACTCCATCCTGAGATGTTAAGTAGATTGTGGTGGGGTGGGGGCGGGGGTGGGAGGGGTGCGGTGGAGAGGGGAGGGAGAACTTTATGTCCGTTTCGTGGTTCGAATCCTCGGGCCCTCGATCCTGAGTCTAATACCATAACCATTCCGCCATTTCGCTTCTTTTGCAGTCAAATACATCGATTTAGGCAACAACAACAAAAGGAGCAGAACCTCCGATCGAGTCTTGCTGCGTCAGTTGACGCACCCAGCAAACGTCACACATTAAACACGAAAGCGAGAAGTAGAACAGCTAACAGCCGTTGTGTAATACACTGCAAGGGAAAAGGGTGGGTCGAGAGGGAGGAGGGTGGGGGAATTAATACACTGCAGAAGGAGAGAAAGGTGGTTTTGGAGGAGGGTGGGGGTGGTGGGGGGACTGCAAAAACAAACGGCTGCGTACGAAAAAAAAGCCGCGCTTGTGAGCCGGTTTGGCCCAGCGGTAAGGAGTTAGGCTGTCAAGCGGACGACGTCGGTTCGATTCCCCGCTTCGGCTCTCCTTTCTCTTCCACAGTTGTGGTTTACAGACACTGTGTTGCGGCTTTGCTCCTCACAATTAATGAAACATGAAAATGGCTGACACCGCTGCCCAACTTCATTAACACAGATATCATTTTGCTGTTGACAGTGCGGAGTTAGGTATAGTTCCCTCCCTGCTAATTCCCTGTTCTATTTGTTGGAGAATCGACAGTTTTCCACATCCATACTAATTCCCAGTTCTTGCTTCGTTAGCGAATCGAGCGAGTTTTCAAACTCAATGCTAGTTTCCTGTTGTTGCGTTGTTGGTGAACCAGCCTTGCTGCTGATTAGTCACAATAATTTCCTCTTCTTGATTCGTGGGTCAGTCCACCGAGTTGTTAATAGTCACACTAATTTCTCTCCTCGCTTGCTGGCGAATCCACCAAGTTGTTAAAATCCACACGAATTTTATTTCCTTGCTGTGTCGGCGAATCCACCAAGCTGTTAGAATTTAGGCTGCCTTTGTTTTGCTGACGAATCCACCGAGTTCTTAAAATTCAGACTAATTTTCTGTCTTTGTTTTGCTGTCGGATCCACCGAGTTGCTAAAATTTAGACTAACTGTCTTTGTTTTGCTGACGAATCCACCGAGTTCTTAAAATTCAGACTAATTTTCTGTCTTTGTTTTGCTGACGAATTCACCGAGTTGTTAAAATTCATACCAGTTTTGTCTTTCCGTTGCTGGCGAATCCGACGAGTTGCTAACCATCACTAACTCTAAGTTTCTCTCTTTGCTTTGCTGAGGAATCCAGTGACTCGTTGCACTCCACACTAACGCCTTCTTCCTTTGCTGTCGTGTGTTCAGATACGGAGCCATGGACATCAACAGTGCGGCTCGCCGGAAGAACGCCACCCGCGAGAACACGAACACCCTGAAGGCGTGGCTCTACGAACACCGCAAGAACCCGTACCCGACCAAAGGCGAGAAGATCATGCTGGCCATCATCACCAAGATGACCTTGACCCAGGTGTCCACGTGGTTCGCCAACGCCCGCCGTCGTCTGAAGAAAGAGAACAAGATGACCTGGTCACCCAGAAACCGCAGCGGGGACGCCGACGATGATGGAAACGGTGACGATGACGATGATGACGATGAAGGGAAAAACAAGGAGGATGACGATGAGGATGACGATGGAGAGGGCAAGGAAGAGAAGAAGGACAAACCGAAGGAGGAGAATGGCTTCTGCAAGGACGAGAAAGGTACGGTCTTTGGTCTATGCTTCTTCTTCTTCTTCTTCTTCTTTTTTCTCTTCTTCTTCTTCTTCTCTCTTCTCTCTCTCTCTCTCTCTCTATAACTCAAACAAACAAACAAACAAACAAAAACAAAAAAATGGGGGGTGGGGGTGGGGGGGTGGGGGGGTGGGATATTAATTATTTGGTGCTGATAAAAAAAATACTCCAAAGGGAAGTTTTCTGTTTTCCATAGTTCGGAAGAAAGGACTCTATTGTATTCCCACTGCAAAAACACATCCAGGATGAACCGCAGTGTCCTAACAATAATATTAATGAATGCAATAACAATATTAACAAATGCATTCTGATACGCTAAATCCTTCTAGGTTATGATACATGTGTGAGGCTCAAAGCGCTATACATGAAACATTACAAAAGTTTATAATTTATTAATGCGCTACATTGTTCACTCTATCCCTCACTCCCCCGCATGCACACACGTGCTCGTATACCCCCCCCCCCCACCCCCCACACACACACACATACACACACACACACACACACACACACACACACACACACACACCACACCGACGCACAACAACACAACACAAACACACACCACGCACGCACGCACGCACGCACGCACGCACGCACTCACGCACGCACACACACACACACACACACACACACCACACACACGCACGCGCACGCACGCACGCACGCACGCACGCAGCACGCACGCAGCACGCACACACACACACACACACACACACACACACACACACACTCACTCACTCACACACACACACACCTACTATATAGACAGATACCACAAAATCGATCTGGAAAACTTTGTTTTACTTGGATTGTAGAGACTGATCTCAAAGAGAGAGAGAGGTGTAAAATCCCACATGCATGTATAATCCCAATTCCAATTTAAATGGATTCCCAGTCTACATATATATGTAGAAAAAATATTCACATTGGACACACATTGGACAGCTTAACGGCACGAAAGAAAGACAGACGGATGGAAGAAAAGAATGACAGGATAGACAGACAGACAGACAGACATATAAATAAATGTAAAAAAGGAATAAAATAAGGAGAAAGAAGACGTCTTGGATTGTAACGTCCTGTCAATCGCACAGGGTCACATCGAGATGTTAGAAGAATCAATCAATCAGTCAATCAATAAATCAATATTTTATTTTATGTGTCTGTAATAAAAAAATTAAAAAAAGAAGAAAAAGAAATCACATTAAAACAACAACTTTTTGTTTGATTTATTTTTAAACAGGTGGACATATATACATACACCAGGATATTTTTACAAACGCCTGTCACATTGTGTGAATACTTAGTGTTCCATGAATTTAGACGGGGCATAAATACAAAGTTAATATGTACAGATTATACAATGGTGTAAACGATTTTTTTTAATAAGGACAAGAATATATAAACAAGGCTACATGCACTCACAACAACAAAAACAAGAGAAAAAATCGTATGTTAGTCAGTTATACTGACTTACCCACAGGACTATGAACAATCAATTTAACAATAGAACCTTTTAGTATTATACAAAATATCTCTTACTTTGTAGCAAGCATTAAAGTCATACCCATTTTTTCTGAAATAACTAAATGGTAGTAGGACGTTCAAGTAGTATGTGGTTAACAGATAGGACATTTTTGCAAACGCGTGTCACATTCTGTTAATATTTAGTGTTCCATGAATTTAGACGGAACTTGTATATTACTCCTGCTAAATACCTTGAACAAGAAGATATTGCAGATTTACTTTCTTCAAGTTCGTTATACACAGTCTCCTCAAGTGATCAAGCAATTTTATGAGACGAAAGTATTAGGTTATTATTGTATGATATTTCAGACATGTTTCTCATTGCAGCTTGTTTAGCTAATTTATCTGATATTTCATTCCAATAAAGACCACAATGAGATGGTACTCAACAAAACCCAATCCCTATACCCCTAGATATAATACAATGTATTAAATACTTTACTTCGTAAACTATATCCCTTCTTACTTTGCAGCCCCAGTTATGCGATGCATATAAAACTGATTTTGAAACAACACAGTTCAAAAAGTGTAATATAGCTAGCTGAATATTGCATATGTATTTTAATGCCATTAGTATTGCAAATAACTCAGATGTGATTATAGAGAAACTAAGTAAAAAGACGAAAGAAGAAGAATGAAAGAAGGCATATTAATCAGAGAAGGAAATGGGGATGAGTGGAATCAAACGAATAAGAAGAACAATCTAGGTATCTTCTGTTTTGAAGTCACTGGTCACGACAGTCTTTAAACGAGCAGTCATGCTATCTTCTGGAAACTGTGTGAAGCAGGAAGCCAGAGGATAATGACATCTGTTGGAGAGATGACTTCGTGTCAACAGAAAAGATTCATTGTCATCCCTCGTGACACTGCCCTACACATCTAGCATAAAATGACAGCATACATTTAAAACCAAAAATCAATCTTTACAGCTATAGGTGATAAATGCAAATCTTCAACACCTCGTACGAGGAAGGAATTAGAACTACGCGTGTTTCCAGTGTGTAAGACACGAGGACAGATGAGCAGGAAAATCCTAAAGGATTAGACACTCGATTCATCTTGGCGAAATTGACGATGATTGATGGCAGCCATACATTACATGTTATCTACCGGGCCTCCGAGCGAAACGTTTGACGCGATGACAGGACTCGCCTTTTGGCAGAAACAGCCAGCGGTAGTGGAGGTCGGCTTTACACGCTGACAACAAACAGGCATCTATGAACCTATGACTGACGGGGAATTCTACAGTTCGTTTAATTTCCATCATCAGTGCCTTTGAGTGTTTTATCGCCGATTACTGGGCAATTAACCTATAGTTTCAATGGGGTTTATCTGTCTCGGACACTTTTCGGTCAGATTTTATGCAAACGGGCCGCACGGCTGAATCTGAGGCCCTTGCCCTTGCAGTTAGCACGAACAGTAGCAGTAGCTGCGAAAGTAAGCAAGTAAACATGGTGTAAACATGGTGCAGACATGGTGTAAACATGGTGTAGACATGGTGTAAACATGGTGTTTAACGTGCACATAAACCATAAGGCTTATTGGCGACGGGAAGAAGTGGGGGGGGGGTGGCGGCGTAAGTAAATAAGCATTGTGCTTAGCGTCCACATAAACCATAAGGCGTATTGGGGACGGGGAGAAGGGGGGAAGGGGCATGGAGGTGGGGGGGGGGGAGGGAGATTACATACCTATCGCTACACTGTCACCACCAGAATGACTCCTGCGTTAAGATGGGCAGCGATGAGAGCCATTTTAATGTTTCATTAATTGTCAGGGACAAAATCACGAGACAGTGTCCACAAACCATAACCGTTTCGAAGAGAGAGGAAAGCCGAAGCGGAATCGAACCGAGGTCCTTCTGCTTACAAGACTAACGCCTTACCGCTAGGCCAAACCGGTTCACGTCTTCGAAAGGAGCCAAACTGCCAAATAATGCGTAGTAGTCACAGCAATGGCAGTAGTGCGTGGACCAGGAATTGCAAATAATGCATTGACAGTCACAGTAGTAGTAGCAGTAGTTGTAGTCGTTGTTGTAGTGGTAGTTGTAGTAGTAGTATTTGCAATTGCAGATGTAGTAGTGAAGGGACCAGGAATTGCAGATTATGCATTAGATACCACAGTAGTAGTAGTACATTGAATATCATAGTAGTAATAGTAGTAGTAATAGTATAACAGTAATAATAATAATAGATTATTATGTGGCTCCCCATCTCGTAAGAGCCCTGAGTGCTTACAAAGACATAAGGATACACTCATTAATTTTTTTTATCACACACACACACACACACACACACACACACACACACACACACACACACACACACACACACTCACACACCACACACACACACACACACACACACACACACACACACACACACACACACACACACACACACACACACACACACACACACACACACACAAAAGTACACAAACAAACAAACACAAGCAACAACACCAACAACAACAAATATATGCATTACTGGTGATAGATTGGTAGAATGAACAGAAATCAGCATGCAGAAGAGAAGGGGTGGGTTTTCAGTTTTGACTTTAAACAAAAGACTAAAGAAGAATGCCTGACAGAGAGAGAGGAAGAGAGTTCCAGATCACAGGCCCGATGTACTGAAAGGATCTCTCCCCCAGGGTCCTCCTGCCCATCCTAGGAACACGGAAGATCCGAGTATCCGAGGCTGAGCGAAGAGAGCGAGAAGGAGTGATGAAGCAAGTAGTACCCTGAAACCCGTACTTGTTGTAGCAGTAGCAATAGTGGTAGTAATATATTGAATACCACAGTAGCAGTAGTAGTGCATTGAATACCACAGTAGCAGTAGTAGTGCATTGAATACCACAGTAGTAATAGTACATTGAATACCATAGTAGTAATAGTACACTGAATACCATAGTAGCAGTAGCAATAACAGTAGCAATATATTGAATACCACCTTAGTAGTAGTAGTAGTAGAGTAGTAGTAGTAGTAGTAGTAGTAGTAGTAGTAGTAGTAGTAGTAATAGAGTAGTAGTAGTAGTAGGAGCAGCAGCAGAAGCAGGTTAGGTGCAGCGATGATATTAGCTCATAATTTGGTGGTTAATTTACTGAAGGTAATAGTGAAAGTAGTGCGTGCAGCAATCGTGAGCCTGGCAGTAGTGCCTCCAGTTATGTTTTCGCGCCCATGGTGCTGTTCAAGTGTCTGAAGTGACCCAGCAACGTTCATCCGCACCGAGCTGCCAAACTGGCGCAGGACTGCTGCGTAACAAATAACCTGATCGTCAAAAAATACACCAGCGGTTAAAAAGAACGCTGTTTTAATCGGACAATACAAAACATGTCCATACTTTCTATACAAATGCCTTCTTTCTTTCTTTTTCTTTTTTCTTTTCTTTTCTTTTTAAAGCAACAAACAGACAAACTACGACAGTTTATGGTCTGTCTTGCAATACGGCGGTTGCAGAACTTTTGGCTCTCGGTAAATCTGTCGATGCACCTGTTCCCAGCCCTCGGGAGACTCCACGACGTCCTCGGCGAATGATTCACGTTCACCTCTAAATATAGGACGTCGTGTCTGAAATCCGGCTTCTCCAACCCAGTTCAAAACTCTTGCCGTAACCACATTAATCCGCTCAGACCATAAACCGAATTCTTAAAGTCTTCATGTATCAGCTGCTGATCATATAGATCCCCTCCTCTTCCTTCCCCCCCCCCGCCCCCCCCCCCCCCCCCTGCCACTTTGTAAATCTGCATGTGCCTGTGTCATGCGTGCTCAGGTGAGCGCACGTGTGCGTGTACGGTTGTGTGTGTGTGTGTGTGTGTGTGTGTGGGTGTGTGGGTGGGTGTTGTGTGTTCCTGTGGGTGTTGTGAGTTATGTGTGTGGTGTGTGTGTGTGTGTGTGTGTGTGTGTGTGTGTGTGTGTGTGTGTGTGTGTGCTGTTCCTGTGGGTGTTGTGAGTTATGTGTGTGTGTGAATGTGTGTGTGAATGTGTTGTGTGTGTGTGTGTGTGTGTGTGTGTGTGTGTGTGTGTGTGTGTGTGTGTGTGTGTGTGTGTGTTTGTGTGAGGTGTGTGTGTGTGTGGTGGGGGGATGTGGCGTGTTACGAAATGAATCTGCGTGGGTGTGAGTGTGAGCCTCGGGTTTTAGTGTCGCTCATAATTTCTATTTTCATAGCATGCCTTTTTCGTACTCTACCTTTTTTTTCTTTCTTTTTTTCTTTTCTTTTCTTCAGTTTTTCTTTTTTGTGCTCGTTTGTATGTAGTCATATGTATTTGTCGTTCTTCTATTTTTCCTTTTTATTTGTTTGTGTGTGCGTTTGCGCTTGCACGTGTGTGTGTGTGTGTGTGTGTGTGTGTGTGTGTGTGTGTGTGTGTGTGTGTGTGTGTGTGTGTGTGTGTGTGTGTGTGTTTTTGTGAATGTGGGGGGGGGGGCGCGGGGCGGGGGGGGGGGGGGGGGTGTTATGAAATGAATCTGCGTGGGTGTGAGTGAGCCTCGGGTTTTAGTGTGGCTCATAATTTCTATTTTCATAGCATGCCTTTTTCGTACTCGACTTTTTTCTTTCTTTTTCTTTCTTTTTTGTGCTCGTTTGTATGTAGTCATATGTATTTGTCCTTCTTCTACTTTTCGTTTTTATTTCTTTGTGTGTGCGCTTGCGCTTGCGCGCGCGCGCGCGCGCGTGTGTGTGTGTGTGTGTGTGTGCGTGTGCGCGTGTGCGTGTGTATGAGTGTGTGTGTGTGTGTGTGTGTGTGTGTGTGTGTGTGTGTGTGTGTGTGTGTGTGTGTGTGTGTGTGTGTGTGTGTGTGTCTGTCTGTCTGTCTGTCTGCGCCCGCTTAACTGAATAGACTCTGTGAACAAGATTTTGCGCTTTACAAATTCTTTAATTCTTTATTATTATGTATTATCTAATATTGCAGCATAGTCAGTATAGTCAGTCGCTATATTATGTGAAAGCAATCGTGTCAATAACCTCGGTTGCCCCGCCGGTACCTCCCCGGCCTCAACTACTCGGCGTTAAACAAGTGAAACGAAAGAGCAGTGGTGTGCCCTGACGGTAGAACGTCTGTATGAACTAGCCAGTCTTGTGTGGCCAAAACAAAAGACGGGGCACCTAATAAACGACTGTGCCGCGTAGGCCAGCTTCACTCACCCTTGCCCTTCTTGCCTGTCATTCACTTTTAGTGCTCATAAGGTTTTTCTTTTCTTTTCTTTTCAGTTCTCTGTTTGTTTCTGTCTCTGTCTGTCTGTCTGTCTGTCTGTCTCTGTCTGTCTGTCTGTCTGTCTGTCTGTCTCTCTTCTCTCTCTCTTCTCTCTCTCTCTCTCTCTCTCTCCTCTCTTTTCTCCTCTGTCTCTGTCTCTCTGTCTCTGTCTCTCTCTCTGTCTCTCTCTCTGTCTCTCTCTTCTCTCTCTCTCTCTCTCTCTCTCTCTCTCTCTCTCTCTCTCTCCCCCCCCCCCCCCCGGAGGGGGGCACTTCTGGAGGTGTGTGTGTGTTGTGGGGTGTGTGTGTGTGTGTGTGTGTGTGTGTGTGTTGGGTTTGATTTTCCCCCATTCTAAAAAAACACATTCATTGTCATGCACTACAGACGCGACTGAGTCAGTGAAATTCCCAGTCTCTTAACCTGACCGCCCGACCGCCCTGTTGTCCCCCCCCCCCCCCCCCC
Source organism: Alviniconcha marisindica (assembly GCA_018857735.1). NCBI lineage: Eukaryota > Metazoa > Mollusca > Gastropoda > Provannidae > Alviniconcha > Alviniconcha marisindica. The sequence goes on from JABMCL010003012.1 coordinate 443,698, forward strand.
CCCCCCCCCCCTCCCCCCCCCCCCCACCACCCAACCTCCCATGCAAACAAAAACAATAACAATGACGCTCATGGCCGGAGTTCATCCCGCCACAACTGGCAAAGAGCCCTTGCCGGAATAGTGGCCGCCATTGTTTCTACCCACAATCCCACACGGCGTCAGTGCCGCCACCTAGCGCTCAGTTGAGTTGACACCTCGCCCGATGAGTGGGGTCTTTACGACCCGCGAGTGCGCTCCGAGTAATCTCAAATCATGATAAACATTCATAAACACAGCGATGTATAGCGCCCTCGTTTCGTCCCCCATTAGTTCTCCAATAACTCATTCCGCTGAGGAAGGCGAGGCGGGCAAGCTCGGTTGCCGGCTCCCTAGACCGCTGTGTGAATAGGACACTTCAGTGGCGGTGGCGGGGTGGGAAAGGGGGTGGGGGGGGGGGTAGGGGCGGTTAGCACTAGAGCGTATGCATATATAAGCATTCACATAGAGTACGCAATGAATTTCATAGTTCAGGAGCTGTGTGAGAGTCGAGGTGGACGTCCTGGGCTGTCCGTCCTAACGAGCCTTCTGGTTTCCGTGGACGTAAAGAATTATTGAACCATGCTTCGGCGTTGGTCACAACTTGTCCCTAATATGTCAGCTGACATCTGAGGACATTAAGCAACACTTCACCACCACCTACGCAATGAAGACGGAATGATGAGAGGTGGGGGAGGGAGGGGGTTGTAGAGGGGATTACCTTGTATCTCTTGCATTTTTGTTGTTGTTTTTTTTGCTTTTTTTTAAAAGCAGTAGTGTATACCTGTGTACCCTTTCACCTAGGTGAGGTAATGAGGAGATGGAGGGGAATGGGTGTATGGCCTGTTAGCACACTGGTGTACACTTGTCACTTGATTACCCATTTTTGTAGGATATAAATAAGGAGGGGGTGGGGAGGGATCTGTGGGCTGATAGTACACTAGTGTACACCTGTATACTCATTCACCAAGGGGAGATAGAGAGGAGGGGGGGGGGGGTGTAGCACACTAGAGTACACCTGTATACCCATTCACGTAGGAGATAATGAGGAAACGGGGGCTGGGGGGTTGAGGGGGGGGGGGTTACTTGTAGCACACTAGTGTACACCTGTATACCCATTCACATAGAGGAGATAATGAGCAGACGGGGGATGGGGGAGGGTACATGTAGCACACTAGAGTACACCTGTATACCCATTTACATAGAGGAGATAATGAGGAGATGAATGGTGGGTTTTTGTAGCACACTAGTGTACACCTGTATACCCATTTACACAGGGGAGATAAAGAGGAGGCGGGGGGGGGGGGGGGGGGGGGGGGGTATCACACTAGTGTACACCTGTATACCCGTTTACACAGGGGAGATAAAGAGGAGGCGGGTGGGGTGGGGTGGGGGTTTCACACTAGTGTACACCTATATACCCATTTACATAGGGGAGATAAAGAGGAGGCGGGTGGGGTGGGGTGGGGGGTATCACACTAGTGTATACCTGTATACCCATTTATATAGGGGAGATAAAGAGGAGGCAGGTGGGGTGGGGTGGGGGGGTATCACACTAGTATACACGTGTATACCTATTCAGATAGGGGAGATAATGAGGTGTGGTGGCGGGGGGTATCACACTAGTGTACACCTGTATACCCATTCAGATAGTGGAGATAACGAGTAGACGGGGGGTGGGGGTGGCGAGGGGTGGGAGAGTGGGGGCTGGGGGGAGGGAGGGGGGGAAGGGGGGGGCCTATAGTACTCTAGTTGTCATTCATCAAGGGGAGGTAACCCGGAGACGGGATGGGTGAAATACAGGGACTGATGTACACCTGTATACTCTTTCACCTAGAGAAGGTAATGTGTGGGGAGGGTGCATATAGCACACATTGCTGTACACCTGTATACTCTTTCACCTACAGGAGGTAATGTGTGGAGGATGGGGAGGCATATAGCACACATTGCTGTACACCTGTATACCCGTTCAGCGAAAGGAGGTAATGAGAAAAAGCTGAAGGGGGTGTATGGACTTTTAGGACACTTGTGTTTGCCTGAATAGCTTTCAACAAGGGGAGGTAATGAACGAGGAGACGGGGGAGGGCGAGTGTGAGGTTATAGCACACTGGTGTACACACATGTGTGTGTGTGTATGTATGTGTGTGTGTGTGTGTGTGTGTGTGTGTGTGTGTGTGTGTGTGTGTGTGTGGTGGTGGTGCGTGCGTGCGTGCTGCGTGTGTGTGTGCGTGGTGCGTGTGTGGTGTGTGTGTGGTGTGTGTGTGTGTGTGTTTGTAATTATAATATATATATATATATATATATATATATATATATATATATATATATATATATATATATTATGTGTGTGTGTGTGTGTGTGTGTGTGTGTGTGTGTGTGTGTGTGTGTGTGTGTGTGTGATTGCATGTGTTTGTCTCTCTCTCTCTCTCTCTCTCTCTCTCTCTCTCTCTCTCTCTCTCTCTCTCTCATCCCCCCCCCCCATCCACATGTCTGCCTGTCTGACAGCTCGCGTTTGTCGTCAAAACAACCCAAATTTCCGATGGTGAGAAATAAAATCCCATTTACTACAGTAATTATAATCGGACCCAACGCGAACTTTGTGCCCACTCGGCAGAACCTCACGTAGCAATCAGAAGAGCGCGTCACTGGAGCAGAAGTAAAAGCGATACTTACGATGACAAGGCTGACCTCGCTTAGTTACAATGTGCGAGCCTCGCTGCGCGGGCAAAGGTAAGGCGTGCCGAAACGTCGCGAAACTTTCACGGACTTCCGTCGGGAGTGTAGGGAAGACCGGGGCAACTTGGGTGTCGGGGACACTTTGGGTCTCGGCAAAACTAATTTACCCACCAAAATCACAATTTTTAGGTTGTTTCTTGTCCAGGCCTTGTTGTTGAGTAACGAAAATCGATCATTTCCTTTAGAAAGTGAAAACGGCGGCAGTGTGGAACACTTCGAGGAAGCTTCACCCCCCCCCCACCCCCTCCCCCCCCCTCCCCCCCCCTCCTCCAGCCCCACTCATACTCATAACATACATTTTGGGATGTCTGGAACTTTTTGGTTTAAGCAATAATAGGCCATAATTATGTGGTATGAATTATGAAGAAAGAAAAAAATGTTATGAATAAATAGCCCCCACAATATGTTGTGCATTGATATAAGTTGACAGCATTTATTAAAATCTAAACGCCAAAACTAATCAAACCCAGCCCGCGGCCAGTGGAACGGCTTCTTTGAGTTACGAAGAGAATGACGAATCCAGGCCGAAAAGGCATGGCTAGTATGTTGTACTTTTTGAGTCAGTGGACCGTTCCTGTCCAGGCTGCAAAATGTTGCACAAATTAGTCTTATTTTGTTCCGTTCTCCTTTATTCTTTATTTTGAGATGGGTGTTTTCTTAAGACAACCAGTCTATAATTACTTTTTTTTTATTCTGACAGTTGAGAATTTAACTACTAATGACCCAAAATGTTCAGTTATGTTTGAAAATTATTTTATTTTTTAAAGGAGGCTCACGGTGCCCCGGTCTCCCCTATCGCATGTTGGCTTGTTGTTGTTGTTTTTACACACGGTGCGGTTTGGGTGTTTCGTTGTGTGCATAGGGAGCAGGAGTACATTCCTTGGGATAATTAATGATGATGACGATGGCAATAGTCGTAATAGTGAGACAAAGTGTTGTTGTTGTTTTTTGTTATTCTCCTTGTAGTTCTCGTCGTTGCTGTCCTTTTTGTGAAGAGGAGATGATAATTATAATGATGCAAATATTACAACAGCAATAACACTAACGTAAC
>JABMCL010003012.1:450000-457500 GCA_018857735.1 Alviniconcha marisindica
TCTGTGTCTTTATCTGTGTCTCCCTCTGTCTCTCTGTCTCCATGTCTCTCTCTGTCTCAGTCTGTTTCCCTGTATTTCTATCTCTCTGTGTGTCTCCTGGTGTCTCTCTCTGTCTGTCTCTGTCTCTGTGTTTCTGTCTGTCTCTCTGTCTCTGTCTCTATCTCTGTGTCTCTGTCTCTATCTCTGTCTGTCTCTCTGCATCTCTGTCTCTGTCTCCCTGTCTCTATCTCTGTCTCTATATCTCCCCCTGTCTCTGTCTCTGTCTCTGTCTCTGTCTCTGTCTCTCTCTCTCTCTCTCTCTCTCTCTCTCTCTCTCTCTCTCTCTCTCTCTCTCTCTCCCCCCCCCCCCTCTCCAACATCCACATGAACTCAATGGCTCCGTTCATCCCTGTTTCAGACTGCAGCCTGAGCCAGTCGCAGCCCCCCGACACGGTGGTGCAGGCCAAGCGGCTGTTTGACGAAGACGCCCACTCCCCCATCGCCCCCCACAACCTGCCCCCCCACCCACACGCCCACACCCACCCTAGTCTGCAGCCGCCTCCACCCCACTCCTCCTTGCAGCACCACCACCACCGCAGTCAACACCAACAACAGCAGCAGCAGCAGCAGCAGCAACAACAGCACTCGCCTCACGACGGGGCCGGAAACTTCCTGGGCATCACCTCCCCTTCCTCCTCGCAGTCTTTCGCCGGGTTGACGTCCCCAGAGGCGGTGGTAGGGCTCAGCTCGTCTCTGGACAATGCCAAGCGGCCGGACTCGCTGTGTTCCAACAGCAACGACTCGGGACTTAGCGACGTCAACTGCAACTTCTCCGCCGAGGCTCAGGCGGCGGCGGCGGCGGCGGCGGCGGGTCTGGACGCTTCAGCGGCTGGCTTCCGGCCCAAGATCTGGTCCTTGGCGCACGTGGCCACGTCCGACAGCGCCTCGTCCTCCCCGTACCTCACTTCCGCTCCCGCCGTCCTCAGTTCCGTGCCCGGGGCGGGCAGGGGCCCGGGGTCCGCGGGGCTAGTGACGTCACGGAGCCCGGGGATGGAGAACAAGTCGTCGATGTCGTCGTCGTCGTCGCTCTCTTCCAGCATGCAGTCGTGGAACCCCGGGCCGTCGCTGTACTCCGGTGGCGCCCCCTCGCGGCCCGGCTCTTTCGGGATGAGCTCCATGAACAGCGTGAACAACCACCACCTCCACAAGGGCTCGTCTCTGGCCACGCCCATGTTCTCGCACCCCGCTCTTTCCGGGATGTCTTCGGGACTGCCTCCTAGTAACGGCGGCTACACCCAGCTCTCCTCCTTCTACACACAGTCCAAGCTCTCGGTCGATTGATGAAGGGCGGGAGGGTGTGGTGTCCCTGTCCGTCGTCGTCGTCGTCGTCGTCATTGTTGTTGTTCTTGTTGTTGTTGTTGTTGGGGATGCGGTTTCTGTGCATTTACTTGGTATTGATGTAGAGAAAAAGAAGAAGAAGAAGAAGAAGAAGAAAGGTGTGGTTGTGTTTGAGTTTTGGTGTAAATAGGACTTCCGGGATGTAGATTTTTTTGCAGACACGAAAACGCTGGCCTGTAGTTAGTGTTGGTCTTTCTAGGATTTTGACGCCGTTAGTCACGTGACTATGTTCAAGAGCTTCGTCATGAGTATGCTGCCTGCGCTGACGCTGATTGGGTGCGGTCCCCGTCCTGCAAAAACTGGTCACGAACGCAGCCAATGAGTGCACGTACGTTTCCTGCGACGAAATTTGACAATGATCATCAGACCGGGATGAAAAGCACGGTCTTACCGAGTGGTGTAGAGACCGACGCGTAGGTCATCTTTGACGTCATGTATACGCATACCCTCGGGGTGGCCTTGGCCTGTGTGGACTGGCCGAAGCTCACAGGACACTGGAACTGCGCGGGGCTTGGCTCTAGAACCATGGGCTTGACACTGAAACGTACCCGCGTGACACTGAAACTGTGTGGTCTGTTGACTCTAAAGTGTGCGAGACTACAGGTTAAATGTACGCACGGTTAATTTTTCTTTTCTTCCCTGTAGCCCTTCTTACGATGAACATAATCTTGCATAATCACATATGCCTACTTATTGCATCGCTGGTCATGTATGTCGTTGTTTAGACAGGTGCAACAGGCAGGCATCTATAGTTTTAAGTCTGACTGTTGCAGGGGATTTTTGTTTGATTTTTTTTTGCGTGGCATGGACGAATGAACAGACAGGCAGACGCACTGGTGGAGGAGTCAGTACCGCAAGACAGCATTTATTTATCGAGTGATAGAATTGAACGATTCCACAAGGATACAATTTGCCCTGATATAACCGTCACGGTTGACTGGGCGTAAAAGAGAGACACAACAAGTTCCTTCATTCCTTCGCAAGGATACAAGTCCTAAGCTTTAGGGTATCAATTAGGAAGTGTAAATAATTGCGGTTATTTCTTCTTCTTCTTCTTCTTCTTCTTCTTCTTCTTCTTCTTCTTTTTCTTCTTCTTCTTCTTCTTCTTCTTCTTCTTCTTCTTCTTCTTCTTCTTTTTCTTCTTCTTCTTCTTTTTCTTTTTCTTCTTCTTCTTCTTCTTTTTCTTCTTCTTCTTCTTCTTCTTCTTCTTCTTTCTTCTTCTTTCTTCTTCTTCTTCTTCTTCTTCTTCTTCTTCTTCTTCTTCTTCTTTTCTTCTGTGAGCAATTACATTAATCGATCGTGAAAGAGTTGCATTTGAGTCTTCTTCGTTTCTCACATAGTAACGAGAGCACCAGAACATAAATTATAGCTCAAGTCAGACGAAACGGCCGCTTAAGAGGCAGCTTCAGCAAAGTCTTTTCTCTTCCAGCTTGGTTTTGTCTGACTTGTGTTTTGTCTGACTTGTGTTTTGTCTGACTTGTGTTTTGTCTGACTTGTGTTTTGTCTGACTTGTGTCTTGTCTGACTTGTGTTTTGTCTGACTTGTGTCTTGTGTTTTGTCTGACTTGTGTCTTGTCTGACTTGTGTTTTGTCTGACTTGTGTCTTGTGTTTTGTCTGACTTGTGTTTTGTCTGACTTGTATTTGTCCCACACCCGCCCGTCTATTTAAATATTTGAAGAGCGCACGGAGTATCTCGTATGAGTTCCGAATTTCATTTTGTTAGTGTTATGGTCGCACTCTTAGTTTTTTAGCCGCCGGGGTAGAACAGATAGCGTTGGGTTTTATGGTCATTCTGTTGTTGGTTTGTTTGGTTTTTAGATTGTTTGTGATGTGTTTTTTGTTTGTTTTTATCAACTGTTGTTGGTTGCTGTTGTTGCTTTATAATAATAAGCTAGTCAAAGTATAAAAAAAACACAAGAACGGTCAAAATGAGAATGCGCTTTGTTCAGAGGGAAATCTTATGTGTAAAGTCCAGAATTTTGTTTGACGAACGACATACAAACAAATATTTATTTCACAGGAAAATGATCACAAATCTCTGAGCGTTGTCTGAAAAAAGATTGTTCATTGTTCTGTACAATTTAGACAAAAGCCGTTCATATTCACCTATTGGTGTGCCTTCTTCTTTTTTAGCGTTCACAGCTGGCACTTTCGTTTATGTTTTGGCTTCTTTGTTTGTTTGCTTGTTGATCGGTTGGTTGTTTGGTGTGTTTTTTTAGTTTGAGTTCGCCTTCATGTGTACCGTATTGACTCATTCTTGCAAATTCGTCCTCAGCCTTACTAAACTGAATCCATGTGACAGATATATCGGGTCAAGAGGTCATATCTTTATATTGATTTTTGTTTTTTGTTTTATCATCAGGTACTCACAACAACTATTGCTAAAGAAGAAAAGAGGTTAATTCAGATTGAATGACATCCCTGGACTGAAAAGGCAGACTTCTCATTCCTCTGTCCAGACTTCTCTCTTTTTGTGAATATGAATTTTCAAAGAGTATAAACTGGTGAGAGTTAACATGTATACACTCAGTGTTTTATCCTAGTACCCCAGTCAAACGAGCTCACAAGCAACTCGGAGCAGAATACTCGTCCACAGTCCTTTCAGATCGCTGAGCCTCCGTGGACGATCTTACTCGAGTGCGCTCAAGTTGTTTATAAAAATATATATATATATATTTAAAAAAATAAAATAAGCGCAAGCGGAGAATGATTCGTCGATTTTTCTTACATCATCTTCGTGTGCGAGAAAAAAGCTTGCGAGCAAAAAGCCTCCTCCAGCTAGCCGCCTGTTGGGATTGTTAGGGTGTTGTTTTTGTACATGTGAGGAAAAAGCCACCTCCAGAATATGGCTGTAGTCTATCGAGATTGTTAGGGTGTTGTTTTTCTACATGTGAGGAAAACGCCACGTCTAGAATATGGCTGTAGTCCGTCGGGATTGTTAGGGTATTGTTTTTCTACATGTGAGGAAAACGCCACGTCTAGAATATGGCTGTAGTCCGTCGGGATTGTTAGGGTATTGTTTTTCTGCATGCAAGCAAAAAGCCTCCTCCAGACAGTAAGCAGTCTATCAGAAGTGTTAGGGTGTTGTTTTGACGCATATGGGGAAAACGCCACCTACGCTGTATGGCAGTAGACTGTCAAATTTTTTAGGATGTCGTTTTTCCACATACGGGAAAAACGTCACCTTTAGAATATGGCAGGAGACTGTCTGGATTGTTACGGTGTTGTTTTTCCGCATACGAGGACAAAGCCACCGCCGGAATGATAGCAGCTTCCCGGGATTGTTAAGGTGTTGTTTTTCCATTCCTCATGCCCTGGTGTTTTTTATTCACTCAGTCGTTGCGAGTTTTGTTAGTAATCCTGATGGCATTGGTTGTCTCTGTAGCGGTGTCGGTATTAACTGTCATGCAAATTATTTATAAAACTGTTGCATACGCAGACAACAAATTTCGCTAGCAATATCGGTTGGTAGCGTTGTCATGTGCGGACTATTTGTTTGTTGTTTCGTGGGGTTTTGTTGTTGTTGTTGTTTTGTTTTGTCTTAATATAAAAGTCATAATTTTTTACTCTTTTATTCTTATCGTTGTCGTGGTCATCATTTTATCATTTTTAGCAAAAGTATCCTCACCATCTACATCAGCATCATTATTATTATTTTATCATCGTCGTCGTTGTCGTCGTCATTATTATTATCATTACTACTACTACTGCTACTACTACTACTACTATTACTACTACTACTACTATATTATTATTATTATTATTATTATTATTATTATTATTATTGTTGTTGTTGTTGTTGTTGTTGTTGTTGTTATCTTGTTCTTGTCAGCGTCTTCATTATTGTCAGCATCATCGTTATTACTCTTACAGTACAATGGTAAAACAGCAGACTATCTATGCAGAACACACTCAGTGAAGTGTCTTTACTGTCGCACAGTAACGTTTGAAACATTTAGGCTCAGACTCAGGAACGCCGCTGTTGGTTCTTACAGCTTCGCCAGAATCTCTGACCGTGAAGAGAAGGTCTGCCATCACAGTTTGGTCAGCAGCGTTCTGTGGCACCGTTCCATCAAATCCTCTGTGCTGCCACATTTCCATGGTGGCAGTTTGTTGTCAGCAGCATTCTAGCTATGCCGCTATTATTAAAACGTCTGTGCATAACTTCTCTCTCTCTCTCTCTCTCTCTCTCTCCTCTCTCTCTCGTCTCTCTCTGTCTCTCTTCTCTCTCTCCCTCTCTCTTTTTTTTTTTTTTTTTGGGGGGGGGTTTGCGGGGCGGGGGGGGGGGGGGGGGTATGTTATGTACCATTTTAATGTTACACTTCGATCATAAAATGTGTGTATGCATACATTAGTAAATAAAGTTTAATATGCGAAATAAAAGGATACATGCACAGCTTTCTTCTTCTCTCTTCTTCTTCTTCTTCTTCTTCTTCTTCTTCTTCTTTTGGTAATATAATTTACGTTTTTAAAGAATAAACTCCACAGAGAACAGACACTAAAACAAAAAATCGTCAAACTGCTTCAGAATAGAGAATGGTGAGCAGATTGTCGGCATAGTGATGTTGCCGAGTCGCATACTTAGGTTATTATCCACACGAAGGAGCATCGAAGGTCTTCCTTCGTTCATGAAATATGCAATGCGGATAAGTTTTTAGAAATATAACTTTTGGCCCAGAATATCAGTTATGTTGATATGTCTGAATTATCAAAACGTCAAAACCTACCGTAATTTTGTTGTTCGTTGTCGAGATTTTGACGGAGGTCATGATATGTATTTTTTGGTCTGAGCCATATTGCTATACCTGATAATTATCTGAGTAAGCTATGTCGAAAAGAACGTGTTTCGTAATGCAGAATTTTGTATAGTTCAGGAGCTGTGTGAGAGTCGAGGTGGCCGTCCTGAGCTGTCCGTCCTAACGAGCCTTCTGGTTTCCGTGGACGTAAAGAATTATTGAACCGTGCTTCTGCATTGGTCACAACTTGTCCCTAATATGTCAACTGACATCTGAGGACATTAAGCATCACTTCATCATCATGCAGAACTTGGACAAACCATTTTGGATAAAAAGGAGGGCGGGTATTCTGTGCTGGCACCAGTGACTTTTGTTTGTTTGTTTGTTTGTTTGTTTGTTTGTTTGGTGATTGATGACGATTCCATTGTAGACGATACCAAATAAAGCTCTGCGGGTCTGTGGAAAGCACAAGTGAACTAGAAGCAATCCCATACCGTTTTCCGACCATAGACTGTCATGTACATCGGTACGAATGTTATGTCGATTTATTTGACCATGCCGTGTAGTATATATATATATATTATTTTGTATATCTTCGTGTCGTTCAATCATGCAGGTTGGAACTGATAACGCTAGTCTTTCAGCCCATGTTCGAATTAAAAGTGAGAGAATGTTTTCTTTGTGCGAGTGTGAGTGAGTGAGTGTGTATTCGGTGACGTGCGAATTAATAAAAACAACACTTGAAACATGCACGCACACAAGAAGATTAATATTGTCGATTCTTCTTGCGAGGATTTGGTTTGATGAATTTCGTTCATCACGAGGGTAATTTTGTTTGTGAATACAGTACAAACGGTGTTCACTAAGGTCATTTTGTTTGTGAATACAGTACAAATGTGTTCACTGAGGTCATTTTGTTTGTGAATACAGTACAAACTGTGTTCACTGAGGTCATTTTGTTTGTGAATACAGTACAAATGATGTTCACTGAGGTCATTTTGTTTGTGAATACAGTACAAATGATGATCACTAAGGTCATTAACTTTTGTTTGTGAATACAGTACAAATGATGTACAAGTGTTTCATGACCAGCGGTAGCGTGCATCATTGTTTCATGCGTCACATACTCAATACTCTGGATACACTTAAGATACGGATTGGGGATTTCTCTTCGTTTTGTTTCGATGTTTATTATTATTATTATGATGTGTTACAGGCGCTTGTCCATGACTTGGTTTTTGTGGTTTAAAAAACATAACGTGACCGGCCATAGCAAACAAAGATAACGGCAAAGTGTACAACATGGCTATTCTCCAGTTTGTTTAGCGTGTACGTGTGCAAAAATGCAATGGTTTCTGTAAATTGTGCCTGAAAAAGGTACATACGT
>JABMCL010003012.1:465000-467500 GCA_018857735.1 Alviniconcha marisindica
CCGAAAGAAGGAGGGAGGGAGAGAGAGAGAGGGTGAGTGAGAGAGAGAGAGAGAGAGAGAGTGAGAGAGAGAGTGAGAGAGAGAATGAATGAGAGGGTGAGTGAGAGAGAGAGAGAGAATGAGAGAGAGTGAGAGACAGACAGACAGACAGAGAGGGTGAGAGAGAGAGAGAATGAATGAAAGGGTGAGTGAGAGAGAGAGATAGTGAGAGAAAGAGAGAGAGAGAGAGAATGAATGAGAGGGTGAGTGACAGAGAGAGAGAGAGAATGAATGAGAGGGTGAGTGATGAGAGAGAGAGAGAGAATGAGAAGAGAGTGAGAGAGAGAGTGAGTGAGAGAGAGAGAATGAATAAGAGAGTGAATGAGTGAGAGAGTGAATGAGTGAGAGAGAGAGAGAGAGTGAATGAGTGAGAGAGAGAGAGAGTGAGAGAGAGAGAGAGAGAGAGAGAGAGAGAGAGAGAGAGAGAGAGAGAGAGAGAGAGAGTGAATGAATGAGAGAGAGAACAGTATGAGATACTGGGAGAAGCAAAACAAACACGGTCACAAAGAAACGAAGAAAGAAAAAAGAATCAGGAACAACTGAACCAAGAGAGAAATGAATGAAGCCAGAAAATGAATGGCAAGGAGCACAAGTAAAAAAGAGCTTTAAACTGAATCCATAATTTTTTTTAATTTTTTTTTTAAGTAAAAGAAAATTGAAGCAAGGAATTTGACTCTCCGGAAGACACGACATTGAGTAATCCTCTTTTTTTTCTTTCTTTTTTCGGCGGGGGGGGGGGGGGGGGCTGAGGATCCTTTTTCCCCCTCCACTATTCATTCATGTTAAAAGAACGATAGGGTGTCACCGTATCCTTGATCTACAAATGAAAACAAAAACAAAACAAACAAAAAACAACTGAACAACATCAGTCAGTGAAGACGTTATTGCCACGTCCTGTGGTAGTTTAACCACTTCAGTGCCATCATTTCACTTGAAAACGACTAATGAAAGTGCAAAATCTTAAACCCTTGAGCCCTTTTGTCTTCTGTTTTGCACTGGCATGTGAAAGGATTTTCATCAAAACGCATAGCATTGACAGTAGATGTGTTACAGGACCGGAAAATATACTGTTTGTAGGCGCGTCCATGCATCTTTCAGCACGGAAATTTTACAGGATCCGGCAGTGAAGGGGTTAAGGCTATGTCACAATGACATGAATGTGAATAATTATTGGAAGAAGAAGAAGTAAGTAAGTAAGTGAATTGGTGTTTTACGCCCAGTCAACCAGTGCGGTTATATTAGGGCGAAGAAGAAGAAGAAGAAGAAGAATAATCACGTAACCAGTTACAACAGAATTTGGAGGAAGGGTGCCGGAAAGCGACGCTTCCAGTGTGGAAGACGGACAGACTCTTAGGCAACCAGACAGACAGATGGACGGACAGCGAGAGCGAGCCTGCGCCGAAAGATAAAACTTCAAAAAGGCAATTTTGAGGGAAACCTCTGAGATTATGGGATCAGTGGAACGCATATGGGTTCTTCTGAGCTCGGAGATCCTGAACTGAACTTAACTGAACTGACCTAGGCCCTGCAGTATCTCCACCAGAATGACGTGCACAGACTGGTGAACTAAGATGCTAACTAATATTTCGCTGACTGTGGAGGAAGTCACTACATAGTCACATTGAACTTCTTCGTTCTGATTTAAACTCTCCTCACGTGAGTGATGTTAGACTGACCTTACGATTATCGTGATAACAACATAATTATGTCATTAAATTACACCAGAACGACAGGTTTTCTTCTTCTTCTTCTTCTTCTTCTTCTTCTTCTTCTTCTTCTTCTTCTTCTTCTTCTTTCTACTTCTTTTTTCAATTTAGAAAAAAAAAAAAAAAAGTGACATCAAATTTAATGTACACTAATCTGAAAAAGAAGGAGGCCCTGAGCACTCGTGCAAAATCAACACACAAGGGAGTTAATTTTCCAGCGCTAATTAAGTCCATTGTAAGTTAATGTACAACAGTTTGCAGTCGCAAAAACAAACATACGTATCAGTGTATGGTCCACGAGCATCGTTAATTTCACGAAGAGGAAACAGCCCCCTGAATCGCGTTAACCTTCTAAACGGTGACGGCAATAAAATATACAAAAACTGAAAATCCGCATATGCGACACGAAAATAAGACTATTTGTCCGGCATGTTTAAAAAACATGCGGTTTAAAATTAAAGCCTCATTTCTTTTTCTGGAACAAGCGACGGGCGTAATAATTATACGAACTCTGTAGCTAGCCGAGAATAAAGGTTATCCGCCTGTATTTTTATTTGCTCGCTATACACAAGGGTCCTGACCTGTATCTCATACAGACACTTGAAATACACACACACGTACACACGTCATTGAACTAGTCCGCTGTGGCGAGGCGGGGTTTCGGCCCCTTCTACCCGTGGCATTGCTCGACGTGATTAATAAGCGTAAGGAATTTTCCCATGTGCGCCAGCCGCTATTTACCGATGACGGATGAC
>JABMCL010003012.1:472500-480000 GCA_018857735.1 Alviniconcha marisindica
AGTAATGTGGTGATGGTGGTGGTAGATGAAGTAGTAGTGTTGTGGTGGTGGTGTTAGAATGAAGTAGTTGTGGTAGTGTTGTGGTGATGGTGGTGGTAAACTGAAGCAGTAGTGGATCTGACGTGGTGATGGTGGTAGAATGAAGCAGCAGTGGTAGTGACGTGGTGATGGTAGAAGTTGCAGTGGTGTTAGTAGTGCTAGTAACAGCGGTGGTAGTGGTGGCGGCGCTGGTGACTAGTACTAGAAGTAACTGCTGCAGCAGCAGCAATAGAAATGGTAGTTGTAGTAGCAGTAATAATAGGCCTAGCAGCAGCAGCAGCAGCTGCTGCAGTAGTAGTAGTAGTAGTAGTAGTAGTAGTAGTAGTAGTAGTAGTAGTAGTAGTAGTAATTTCGTAATGTGGTTTGGTAAGTGCCTCGCCAATAGAAATCAGTTTCATTCGACATCAATTTGCCCCCTCCCCACCCACCCCCGTGTTGCTGACCCAAGCCACCCTCAAGCTGGGTCAAGTCCGGACGCGGAAACCCTTGCAACCCGACCCATAGATCCCCGAAACAAGAAGGAAGGGAGATTATTAAGTCTCTCGCTTATGTTATCAGAAAGGATCGTGTCCCCTCTCTCCCCGCGATCCATAAATTAAGCTTAAGTGGGGGTGGGCAGGAAAAACCGGACACAGGGACTGGGCAGTTAGTGAGCTGCACACAGATGACCGCAAGACTGGTCCTTACAACACCTGTAACCTCCCCCACCCCCCCACCCCTTCCCTTCTCCCTCCCTCCCTCCCTCTGCTCCCTTTCACTTAACATCCGTGGAGGCGCGTGTTCAAACACAGCGACTACTTGTACGGGATTTGCGCCACTCTCGACAACTCCCTGAAGCCCTTTCCGTTGTTGGAGGCGTGAAAACATATGTTCCGGTCCTGCTATACCAGAGATTTGCGGAGAGATTAAGCGGAGTGTCGCGGTCAGTCCAAACACAAATAAGCGTGTGGTGAGTGAAAATAAACAGAAAACGAAGCAGCCGATATGGTTTCGGTTTCAGTAATTGATCGAGGGTGGAGCTTCGCGTAAAACGTTCACCGGAAAAATAGAATATGTTGGTTGTTGGTTAAACCTGTTCACTAACGCCGAGTTGTCTCCGAAGAGGTACCTGCGGGGATCGAGATCCCAGGAGGTGGGGGAAGAGGGAGACTGTACCTAACGCTACACTGTCACCAGGAGGTGGGGGAAGGGGAGACTGTACCTAACGCTACACTGTCACCAGGAGGTGGGGGAAGAGGGAGACTGTACCTAACGCTACACTGTCACCAGGAGGTGGGGGAAGAGGGAGACTGTACCTAACGCTACACCGTCACCAGGAGGTGGGGGAAGAGGGAGACTGTACCTAACGCTACACTGTCACCACAGAAGGACTCTGCATTAAGATGGGCAGCGGGAGAGCCATGCTTTCGTCACAGGGTGGAAGAGCAAAGTCACCTAACGCTACACTGTCACCAGGAGGTGGGGAAGAGGGAGACTGTACCTAACGCTACACCGTCACCAGGAGGTGGGGAAGAGGGAGACTGTACCTAACACTACACTGTCACCAGGAGGTGGGGGAAGAGGGAGACTGTACCTAACGCTACACTGTCACCAGGAGGAGGGGAAGAAGGAGACTGTACCTAACGCTACACCGTCACCAGGAGGTGGGGGAAGAGGGAGACTATACCTAACGCTACACCGTCACCACCAGAACGACTCATGCATTAAGATGGGCAGCGGTGAGAGCCATGTTTCGTTAATTGTGGAAGGCAAAGTCACAAAGACAGTGTCCATAAACCACAACTTTTGAAGAGAAAGGAGAGCCAAAGAGGAATCGAACCTTACCGCTAGGCCAAACCGGCTCCCTCAAATAAAATCAGTAAGTCGTTTATGCAAAACGTTCACCGGAAAAATGAAACCAGGGTAGCTTTGCACTGATCAGTCGTTTGTGCAATATTTTCACCGGAAAAATTAAATCAATTTCATGTTAGATATTGTGCAAACAGTTCACCGGAGAAAGAAAACCAGTTACAAGTTAGGTAGTTTTGTATTCGTTAGTCGTTTGTACAAAACTGTCACCGGAAAAATAGAATAGGGCATAGTTTTACATTGGTTAGTCATTGCGAAGTAGGTTATTTAGTGTGAATAAGATCTAAGGCAGCTTTGTATTGGCTAGTTGTTACAACGTAGATTATTTAGTGTGAATAAGATCTATGACAGCTTTGTACTGGTTAGTTGTTACGAAGTAGGTTATTTTAGTGTGAATAAGATCTTAGGCGGCTTTGTATTGGCTAGTTGTTACAACGTAGGTTGTTTGGTGTGAATAAGATCTTAGGCAGCTTTGTATTTGCTAGTTGTTACAACGTATGTTATTTAGTGTGAATAAGATCTAAAGGCACTTTGTATTAGTTAGTCTTTGCGAGGTCAGTCATTTGGTGTAAATAAGATATTGGATAGTTTTGTATCAGTTAGTCGTTGAGAAGTAGGTTATTTAATGTAAATATGATCGAAAGTAGTTTTGTACCAGTTAGTCGTTAGATGATCGAAAGTAGTTTTGTACCAGTTAGTGGTTACGAAGTAGGTTAATCGGAGTGAACATGGACTAAGGTATAACTGCACTGTCACTAATGACAACAGAGACAGATTCTTCCAAAGAGCAGTATATGTTTTCGCAGCATGGTTTCTTTAAAAACGAAAACAAATCTATTTTGAAACAAATAACGCAGCATCGAATAGTGTGCGATAAAGGCCCATAACTATAAATACGCGTTCTTTAGCTCGCAACACACACGCGAGCGCGACCTTGATTCGTCTCTTTCGTTCGCTCGCCTTCAAGAGTACCTCTCAAAATTCACCACGTGAGCATTTTTTTAATTTTATTTTTTAATATATATATTATTATTTTTCCAGAGCGGTGGAGCGTCAGCGTGCTTCATTCTCCACGTTGTTGGCAGAAGGCTAAGTGGAGACAGGTTTCGTGCAGAAACCGCTAGGATGCTTGGAGAAGGATCAAAGGAAAGTGTAGTCCATCTCAGTCCCTGGACTGCACATGTGACAGGTGAAGGAAAAGAGGAAGGTATGACAGATGAGAAGAGGAAGGTGTGACAGGTGAAGGAAAAGAGGACGGTGTGACAGGTGAAGGAAAAGAGGAAGGTGTGATAGGTGGGGAGGAGAGGAATGTGTGACAGGTAATGGAAAAGAGGACGGTGTGATAGGTGAAGGAAAAGAGGAGGTGTGACACGTGAAGGAAAAGAGGAAGGTGTGATAGGTGGGGAGGAGAGGAATGTGTGACAGGTAATGGAAAAGAAGACGATGTGATAGGTGAAGGAAAAGAGGGAGGTGTGACACGTGAAGGAAAAGAGGAAGGTGTGATAGGTGGGGAGGAGACGGAGGTGTGACAGGTGAAGGAAAAGAGGCATGTGTGACAGGTGAAGAAAAGAGGACGGTGTGACAGGTGAAGGAAAAGAGGACTGTGTGACAGGTGGGGAGGAGAGGAAGGTGTGACAGGTAATGGAAAAGAGGAAGGTGTGACAGGTGAAGGAAAAGAGGAAGGTGTGACAGGTGAAGGAAAAGAGGGAGGTGTGACTGGTGAAGGAAAAGAGGAAGGTGTGACAGGTGGGGAGGAGAGGAAGGTGTGACAGGTAATGTAAAAGAGGAAGGTGTGACAGGTGAAGGGAAAGAGGAACCTATGGCGGGTGAGAAGAGGAAAGTGTGACAGGTGAAGGAAAAGAGGGAGGTGTGACAGGAGAAGGAAAAGAGGAGGGTGTGACAGGTGAAGGAAAAGAGGAGGGTGTGACAGGTGAAGGAAAAGAGGAAGGTGTGTCAGGTGAAAGAGAAGAGGATGGTGTATCAGGTGAAGGAAAAGAGGACGGTGTGACAGGTGAAGGAAAAGAGGATGGTGTGACAGGTGAAGGAAAAGAGGACGGTTTGACAGGTGAAGGAAAAGAGGACGGCGTGACAGGTGGGGAGGAGAGGAAGGTGTGACAGGTTATGGAAAAGAGGAAAGGTGTGACAGGTGAAGGAAAAGAGGACTGTGTGACAGGTGGGGAGGAGAGGAAGGTGTGACAGGTGAAGGAAAAGAGGAAGGTGAGACAGGATAATGAAAAGAGGAGGGTATGACAGGTGAAGGAAAAGAGGAAGGTGTGACAGGTGAAGGAAAATAGGAGGGTGTGACAGGTGGAAGGAGAGGAAGGTGTGACAGGTCAAGAAAAGGAGGTGTGATAGATGAAGTAAAAGTGGAATCTGATAGATGAACTAAACATGGCGCTTAACGTGCACAGAAACCATAAGGCTTATTAGGGACGGAAAGAAGGTGTGAAGGGGGTATGGAGGTGGGGGGCAGGTGTGGGGGAGAGGGAAATTATATACCTATCGCTACACTGTCACCACCAGAATGACTCCTGCATTAAGGTGGGCAGCGATGAGAGCCATTTTAATGTTTCATAATTGTGAGGTACAAAGTCAGAAGACAGTGTCCACAGACCACACCTTTTGAAGAGAAAGGAGAGCCGAAGCAGATTCGACCCGAGGTTCCGCTGCTTACCAGCCTAAAGCCTTACCGCCGGGCCAAACCGGCTCACGATAGATGAAGGGAAGGAGGAAATTACACTGGCTAAAGCTATACGGTCTCCACTGATGTGCCGTGGCTGCATACGTTCTGTTGATAAATCCAAACACAATGCAATGCTCGTACAATATACACGTCACTGTTCCCGCGGTGGATTTGATTCGGTAGCAGTAGTAAGCACAACAGAACATAAAACAGCCCATAAAGTATATCAAAGATTTTTTAGGATATTGCGAATAACGCGCGTGCGCCACGCACACACACTACACACACACACACACACACACACACACACACACACACACACACACACACACACACACACACACACACACACACACGCACGCACGCACGCACGCACGCACGCACGCGCGCACGCACGCACGCACGCACACACACACACACACACATACACACACACACACACACCAAAACAAAGCAAAACAAAACGACCAACAACAAAACAGAAACAAAAACCACGTGTCAATAATGACATGATCATTATGGTCTTATGTTTAAATCACACAGAGCAAAAACTCAAAAGCTGTCCCGATGAACCTGTCACGAGCAGTTCCAAAATCAGTTCCGACCAAAGACATAGAATAATATTATTCGTGTTATCCGTTGTCTGTGGTTCAGAAAGACTCGGTTTGATGATCAGTATCTACACATTTGAGGTTGCACCTGACCTGTTGACCTTAGAAACACCATTAATATTAACCACGTAACTTTTTTTGTTCTCTTTTTTTCTATTCTTTTTTAAGTCTATTTATGTACTTTATATTTACACGCATGCCACGTGAGAGTTACTGTAGGCGCCTTAGGTCTTTGTTGTTGTACTTGTGTTACGTATTTCGAGTGCTAATTAACTACCTTGTGTGCTGATTTTAAATCTGAAACAAACATGACTGCTAGCGTTCCAAAACAAGATCCAGACACATAAAAGGTCCAAAAGAAAACTATTTATCAGAGGACAAAATTGATTAACCACGTAATTAAATGTGACGTAAAACATAACCAGAAATTTGTGTTGATGATTCCCACGAAGAAGCGGACAGCTGAATGGATGATCCTTTCAACCAATCAGAGCCGCAGACAGGTTAGGATGTACAGGCCCCTGCTCTGCTGAGTCTGGGAAAGAGGCTAAAGTTCCAGCTTTGTCGCTGTGTTGTGGAGTGTTTTATGTGCCCAGTGTCTAAGGTCATTCGTTATTAGAAATGAGATCCAAACACATAAAAGGTTCAAAATAACGCTATTCATTAGGACAAAACACAACATGCGAATTTTCGAGGTAAATCCCCTTTATCAAGCTACAAAACGACACTTAAACAACAATTAAACGGTGAAAAACAATGAAAAATGAGATGGAGAGTTAATCCACTTATCTTTCCTTGGTTGAGCTATGTCCAGCGCTTGGAAGAATCCTTCTTCTTCTTGGAAGAAAGAAGGACATAGCTCGACCGAAAAACAAAAAAGATAAGTGGATTAGTTTTTCATCTCATTTTTCATCGTTTTTTACCGTTTAACTGTTGTTTACGTGTCGTTTTGTCGCTTACCCCGAAAATTTGCATTTTATGTTTTGTCCTAATAAATAGCGCTATTTTGAACCTTTTATTTGTTTACATCTTGTTTTGGAACGCTAGCAGTCATTCTTCTTTCAGACTTTTGTTATTAGAAATGATTTCATTCCGTGAACTCGCATTCCAAAGCTCATCCCTTCTCTCTCTCTCTCTCTCTCTCTCTCTCTCTCTCTCTCTCTCTCTCTCTCTCTCTCTCTCTCTCTCTCTCTCTCTCTCTCTCTCTCTCTCTCTCTCTCTCCTGCGCCATATTATGTTCATGTCATATATTCATCACACGTCAGCCTCCTGCTGGCATTGTACAACTAAGTTCTCCAGGAACATCAAGCTAAGTTGTCAGATTTCTGTCATTTCGTCCTTTGTTAGTGTTATCTATTTGTCGTCTCCTCGTGTGACGTCTTTCGAGCGCTAATCAACTCCTTTGTCTGTTGTGTCTATTTGTCGCTTGAAAAAGGTGCTTGCCCTGAAACTTTGCATTGATTAGTTTTGTGTAATTAAAATCTGCGTTCTGTGTTGTTGTTGCTTTTTGTTGTTCATTTGTTTGTTTGTGTTGTTGTTATTGTTGTTGCTTTAATCATGAATTGACTATTTTAGTATTTAAGCTTCCTCTTCTTTTTTTGTGGTGGTGGGGCTTTTGTTTATTCGTTTGTTTGTCTGTTTGTTTTTTGTTTTCTGTTTAACTGTTAAGAAGAACGTTGATTTTAAAGGGACAAAACCTAAAGGGAAAAAATGCGTGCAAATTTTCGGGGTAAGCCCCTATAGCTAAGCAATGAAACGAGAGCTAAACAATGATAAATGAAAATAGTATACTTATCCGGTTACGGTTTGTGGAATGCCTGGAATGTCTAGTCTGGAAGAATGCTGGCATGACAGCAAATGATCTTCACTCTCTCTCTCTCTCTCTCTCTCTCTCTCTCTCTCTCTCTCTCTCTCTCTCTCTTTTTTATTATTCTTTTTTTTTCGAACTGGGAAATCAGAACAGCCTCCAAATTCACAACGTCCGATGAAGACATATCAATAATCACGCCTCCTGGCCTAGCTACACGCGACTGAAGGGATTTGAACCCGCCACGGCTGGCTCTTTTCACCGCCATTAGAAAGAATCAATGTTGACGCAAGTGATATGCAAGCGTGTCGTTAACCCTCGTAATTCGTTAGCAAAATGTTGGATTACTCGCCCCTTTCTCGGGGGAAACCTCACAATGGAGAGGGCGGATCGGGCAATATTTGAAATCTCCTCCCGCAACAACCCTACCGCGAGCAAGTCATTCTCCTAGCTGTCGCTCAAAGCACTGGCAGAACTCGTCGATAGGGAAGATGGAACACTCTGGTCCTCGG
>JABMCL010003012.1:492500-495000 GCA_018857735.1 Alviniconcha marisindica
GGTTAAACTTCAGAACTCAGGAGCTGTGTGAAAGTGGAGGTGGCCGTTCTTGGCTCCCCGTCCCTAATAAGCCTGATTGTTTCTGTGCACGTGAAGCAGCATAAAAGAAAGAAAGAAGTTAAACTTTTTCAGCGCCAAATTGTTTCCGAAGCGGTACTGTCGGTACTCCCAGGAGGTGGTGGAATAAGAGGGAGACACATTTCTACACCGTCACCACCAGAACGATTCCTCCTTTAAGATGGGCAGCGATGAGAGCCAGTTTAATGTTTCACTAACTGTGAGGGGCAAAGTCACAACGACAATGTGCACAGACCACAACTTTTGAAAAGTGATGAGAGCCGAAGCGGAATCGAACCGACGTCCCTCTGCTTACCAGCCTTACGCCTTACCCGCTAGGCCACACCGGCTAACGGTTGGAGCAGGCGACACTGCGAAAGGCGTACGTAACGTCGGAGTTCTGATTGTCAGCGTGAAGACGTCGGAGTTTTCATTGTCAGCATCGGAGTTTTCATTATCAGCATGAAGACGTCGGAGTTTTCATTGTCAGCATGAAGACGTCGGAGTTTTCATTATCAGCATGAAGACGTTGGAGTTTTCATTGTCGGAGCATGAAGACATCGGAGTTTTCATTTTAGGAAATGGCGGGAGATTTGCTTGTCAGAGCATGAAGACGTCGGAGTTCTGGGTGTCGGAGGTTGTGGTCGTTCTGCTTGTTGGAGTTCTCATTGTCAGAGCATGAAGACGTCAGAGATCAGGTTGTCGGAGATGGCGGGAGTTCTGCTTCTTCAGTGGAAGATGAAGACATCGGAGTTCTGGATGTCGGAGGTTGTGGTAGTTCTGCTTGTCGTGAGTAACGACACGACACTGCTCTCCTCCGCCTGGTGGCGCCACAATGTCCCTCCATTGTATTTAGCGCCCCCGTGTCAAGTGCCGGTCCAATCGATGGCTCTTCTCACAAGGCCTAACGTCGCGTCTTCCGGTCGTCTTCAGTCGCCCAAGAAACGGTCCATCACGCCATTCCAGAACGGAGTTACAACATCCGGTCCCTGACCAACCAAGCGAACCGATGCGGGCGCAAAATGAACCATTTGGAAGCCATGAAAGAAATGAACCAATGAAATAATAACGCGTCATTAGATCGAACATTTTTTTCAGGGTCACTGTGCGTGTCTAAACCCGGTCGTAAAAAGGTTATGTAACAATTGAAAAGCGTGTGTGTGTGTGTGTGTGTGTGTGTGTGTGTGTGTGTGTGTGTGTGTGTTTGCCTTCAGTGTAGCAGAGCTGGCTGAGTGGCTGTATTAGTTTGGTACCCGTCCACGTGTCTCTTGTCTTCTGGCTTTTCCAAATAACTCTTACGTGTGTTCAAGATCAGAAATACATGCGCGTACACATGCTCTCTCTCTCTCTCTCTCTCTCTCTCTCTCTCTCTCTCTCTCTCTCTCTCTCTCTCTCTCTCTCTCTCTCTCTCTCTCTCAGTGACTGAATCAGTCGCTCAATCGCTCAATCAAACAACCCAAAACAAAAGCAGAAAAGAAACACTGGCCATTTCTAAACACAAAATCCAAGGGAAACAAAAAACGGTTCAACACATGACACAAAACTGAAGTAAAAAGGGAGAGAAAAAAAACTGCCGGCCAAGTGACACAGAATCGAAGATCGATGCCGAGGGCTGCCAGTCTAATGTGATCAGCTCAATTAAGTCTAATTGGAACCAGCGGCGCCCTGCAAGCCTAACGGGACAACAATCGTTCGTCTTGTTGGCTGCTTCATGCCGGGTCTGGAAGCGACACCGCGAATGCCTGCCATAGCCACCGTGTTTCCTTCGCCTCGCTTTATGCAGCAGCTCGCGGGGTGTAATGTAGTTTTCGTGTAAGCCATTCAACGCCACACTGTTACATCGGGGCCTCCGACAAATGCGTCTGTGGGGCCCCGACTCTGGAACCGCTGCGTTGGAGTTTAAAAAGAGAGAGTCCCTGCATTCCCCCTCCTCTTCTTCCTCCTCCTCCAGTCTCCCCCTCCCCCCCCTCCCCCGTCCCCCCCCGCCCGCCCCCCCCCCCCCTCCCCCACCTCTCCGTCAACTCTCGTCGTCTTTTTTCCAACCCTCCTTCCTTCCCATCTGTCTCTATTTCTCCTTCTACAGCGGACTTGGGATCACTAAAGTTTGGTAAGGAGTCCGTAAAACCCCTCCCTCCCCATCCCATACCCACGCCCAACCCTCCTCCTCTCTCTTCCCTCCCCCACAACCCCTCCTTCGATCTGCTGGTCCACCTCCATCTCCCCCTCCGCCTTCAGTTCACCCTTCGGCCCCTTGCCCTTTGCCCTTTGCTCTCGGCTTCTATAAAGAACGGGGTTGCGATTGGTTGCTTTTGAGATGGCATGACGGGCGCGTCTTGGTAGCCGATTGCGACATCTATCACTGGTTGGAGTTACAGTGTTTGTTTGCGGGATTCCATGCAGGACACGCTCTTTGGGTCCCTGGGTAGTTCCAGAGCCTAGACCT
>JABMCL010003012.1:507500-510000 GCA_018857735.1 Alviniconcha marisindica
TTGTGAGTTTTTGTGTGTGAGGTTGTTGTTTTTTTTGTTGTTTTGTTTTTGTTTTTGGGGGGGTTGTGTTTGTTGTTTTTGTTTTGTGTGTGTGTGTGTTTTCGGGGGGGGGGGGTGGGGGGGGGGGTGGGGGGGGGGGGGGTGGGGGGGGTGGTGGGGGGGGGGGTGGGGGGGGGGGGGGGGGGGTGGGGGGGGGGCACGACACAAAAGTTAACTGCTGATAAATGGAAAGTACTGTACCTATTCCTACTGCAGTTTGTTGTGAATGCCTAGAGTGTCCTGGAAGATTTATGTCTTCACTAAGTATAATTATTGCACCATGACTGGATGAATTGAGGTTTTCGCCAGTGTGTGTGTGTGTGTGTGTGGTGTGGTGTGTGTGTGTGTGTGTGTGTGGTGTGTGTGTGTGTGTGTGTTGTGTGTGTGTGTGTGTGTATGTGTGTGTGGTGTGATTGTGTGTGTGTATGTGTGTGTGTGTGTGTGTGGGTGTGGTGTGTGTGTGTGTGTGTTGTGTGTGTGTGTGTTTGGTGTGTGTGTAATGTGTGTTGTGTGTGTGTGTGTGTGTTGTGTGGTGTATGTGTGTGTGGGGGTGTGTGGTGTGTGTTGTGTGTGTGTGTGTGTGTGTGTGTGTGTGGGTGGTGTGTGTGAGTTTTAGTGTTTACTCATTGTGATGTATTGCGGAATAAATATTTATTAACATCCTCCGATTTCCAACTGCCTAAGGGTTTTCTGGCAAGCGTTGCCAAAAATACACGAGTCTGACTTCCCACCGCCCGACAAAATTACACGAGTCTGGCTCCTCCCCCCCCCCCCCCCCCCCCCCCCCCCCCCAGCCCCCCCCCCCCCGCCCCGCCCCCCCGCACCCCTCCCCCCCCCCCCCCCCCCCCCCCCCCCCCCCCCCCCCGGCCCCATCCCCTCCCACCACCACCCCAGCCCAGAGGACAAGGCACTCAGTCCGATGCAAGCTAACCTGTGCAATCTTCATCAGACATTTTGGTAAAATTTAATCAGCTTAGGTGAAAAATATTCTTTCATCTCTTTCTGTTTCGTCAAACCGACAAATATCTGGAAGGTGGGCTCTGTATGTAGTATGCCTAGCACAACTGACAGAGATCAGATGCTGGCGAACTGATTTGTTGGGTTTGTTGGGCCATGGTGCAATAATTATGCGTCGTGAAAGAAGAAATCTTCCAGACGATTTAGGCATTCAACAAACCGCAGTCGGATAAGTACAATATCTTCATTTATCACATTTTTTCTCAGTGTTCTTCTGTGGCTTTCAAAAAGGGGATTACCCCGAACATTTGCACGTTTTGTATTGTCCTATTAAATTTAAAAGCACTGAACATAGCTCACCCCCCAAAAAGACAAGTGGATTAACTCTCCATCTCTTTTCTTTTTTTCTCTCTCTCTCTTTTTTTTTCTCTCATATTTTTAATCGTTTAATTGTCAAGTGTCGTTTTGTAGCTTGATAAAGGCGATTACCCCGAAAACTCGCATGCTGTGTTTTGTCCTAATAAATAATGTATTTTTGAACCTTGGATCGTTAACCGTTTATGTGTTTGATTTCGCTTCAGAACGCTGGCAGTTATCCTTGTTTCAGATTTTTAACTCTGACTTTTGATAACTATAGCACCGAGGCCAAATAATCCAACGATTCGTTCGTTAAGGACTCATCTGGCAATAATTAGTGCACTTAGGCGACAAATTTAACGATAAGTCCTTAGTGAACTTATTGTTAGATTATTGATTTGGTCATGATGCTAGTTATCTATACTAAACGCATCGTTGCGTTGTTGTGCCATTGTGCAATAAATTTCCTGAGCTATTGTGCGGTTATTTTGCTCTATTATGCAATTTACAGGATCCAACACACCATTGACTGGAACTTGATTCTCTCTCTCTCTCTCTCTCTCTCTCTCTCTCTCTCTCTCTCTCTCTCTCTCTCTCTCTCTCTCTCTCTTACTTAGAAAGGATGATTCTTTGTCCAGTAAGAATGTCAAGGAAGCATCTCTCTCTCTCTCTCTCTCTCTCTCTCTCTCTCTCTCTCTCTCTCTCTCTCTCTCTCTCTCTCTCTCTCTCCGCTAGGCTCACTCACTCACTCCCACTCCCACTGACTCGTAGCAGCAAGAAAGTCAACCGTCTCATCAGTCTCGCCGCAGGTGAAAACAAGGCACGGGGATTGTGGCGAAACAATCACCAGCGACGCCCGAGGGCCGGGAGGGAGGATATTGGGCGTGTTAATCAAGTTGATTCAGGGGTCGAATCTCCGCCAGCGAGATGTCAAGCGGCAGAAGGTGGCCGGCAGGACCGCGGGGCCACCAGGACAGCGCGACAAGACCCGGCAATTGGCCTCACCCCCCCCCCCCCCCCCACCCCCACGCCCCGCCACTCCCCCTTCTCCCTGCCCTCCCCTCTCTCCGTCAGTTGCACGTTCAGCGCGTCTCGATATTCCGCAGTGCTGCCCGCCTGGTTCCGCTCTCACCAAGGGGAGGGGGGA
>JABMCL010003012.1:512500-520000 GCA_018857735.1 Alviniconcha marisindica
GCTTGCTTGCTTGCTTGCTTACTTACGGACTGACTGACTGACTTACTTACACTCACTCATTTTCTTACCTACCTACCTACCTACCGACCTACCTAACTAAATACCTACCTAAGTATTTACCTACTAACTGACTGATTGACTTACACTCACTCACTCACTGACTTACTGACTTACTTACTTATTTATCACTCATTCACTCAGTTAATGAATTAGGACATTTTTGCTTTTACTTACTTACATACCAGCTTACTAACTCACTTTCTTACCTGCTTACCTCCCTACCTACCTACAAACTTACCAAGCGACCGACCGACCAACCAGCCTTCCTATCTATTTATTTACTTCAGTGGAAAGGTAAACATTTTCAGTCATTTTCTTACCTGCCTGTTCCTGGTTGCACATGACTGTGGCGGCAGTGGGGATGGAGCAGTCATGACAGTGATGCTAATGACTACCACGATGACGATATGATAACGATGAGTGTAGTTAATAAATGTCCTTGCTGTTCATTAAACTATCAGCCCAAACTGTTCACTCGGCTACACTTAAAGTACCCCTTCTGTGAGACAGCACTGACTGCCGGTCGCTACTAAACAAACGGAGGACAACAGGAAACAATCGGAGACAAATTTGACGGCTAGCGGTCTAGTATTTATAATATGCATGCATTTTGGAACTCGGCGTTATATTCACTACCTGTATACGTTTGGGGGTTCATTGAAAACGTTACCTGCATGCGTTTAGGGGTTCATTAAACTTATCGTCTGTATGCGTTTTCAGGTTCATTAAACCTGCTACCTGTATGCATTTGGGGTTCGTTAAATTTATTATCTGTATGCGTTTTGGGGTGTATTAAATCTGTTACCTGTGTGTATCTGGGGGTTAATTACATTTATTACCTGGATGCGTTTTGAGGTTTATCAAATCTGTTACCTGTGTGCATTTTGGGGGTTCATTAAAAAGAGCTTAAAGTACAAGAAGTACAAGAGAAAATAAAGCAGTGCCACAAACACCTAACAAAAATGACAGTAACGGTAAAACTCCGTAGAGCGTATATGCTGTTGTAAAATATACTAGAAGCTTTACGATGTTATATTAAATGGTATCAAAAACAATGTAATCTCTCTTTCAGCCAGACCACACTTACAGTCATTATAAATCGACTAGTTAAGAAATAGTCGGTCCTTCAAAAACAGAACTTACGAAACCAAAGCAAACAAATGAACAAAATACACATTCTTTGACAAGCCATTGTGGACGAGAAAAAAAAAATCAATTTGTTGTTAACATTTCCGTGGTCAAACCGACCACAGACATCCTCCTCCCACCTAAGTAAGTAAGTAAACATGGTGCTTAACGTCCACAGAAACCGTACGGCTTATTAGGGACGGGGAGAAGGGGGGGGAAGGGGGTATGGAGGTGGGGGGAGAGGGAGATTATATACCTATCGCTACACTGTCACCACCAGAATGACTTCTGCATTAAGATGGGCAGCGATGAGAACCATTTTAATGTTTCAGTAGGAAGTGATGGACAAAGTCACAAGACAGTGTCCACAAACCACAGCCTATCAGTAGACGATGGCGTTATAGTACTTACACGGTTATGCAATTACAGCGGAACAATGCCGCGTCTGTTCAAAACTGACAGGAGTTGTCGGAACTGACTGACTTTTTTCAGCGTCACGAGCGACGTTTTTGTGAGTCATAAGCAGGGTTTATTTTGACGTGCCTACATCTCGCCTAGCGAGACAACGTCTCCGATAAGCGAAGCAACACCTGGTCTGACGCAGTGAACATCACGCCCGCCTCAATGCCACGTGTCTCGCTCCAAGAGACCATGAAATAAATTTTATTTTGTCCTGGGAATATATGCGGTTTATGGTATATGTTTGGGTGATGAATAAATCAAATGCATGCATATAATTTGATATGGTAATGATTAAATGAAGAAGAAGAAAAAAAGAAGGAGGGGACGCGGGGTAGGGTGGGGGGTGGGGGGGGGGGGTGGAGGCATGACTGCGGCAACAGAAACTTACATAAAGGTTGAAGTAAAAAAGTAAATACATAGTGACAGCATTATTTTACGAAGCAGGCAGACAGAAATATCTGCACAATTTCGACGTGTTCCCGGCAATTGCCAAGAAGAATGTGTGCAAAAAGCCATTTATTCCAAGTGCTGTTTCTGTTTTAAATTTTAGGGCTATTTAGTCTGCTGGTCCTGCGGGTTTTCAGGCCTCTGCTTCACGCACCCAGTGACAGGGTTTGATTTGATGCGTATGATTAAGTTACTCTTTTTACTTTCACCGGCTAAACAAGCCAATATCTTTCAGGTTTATAATGTATCAGCATAACCGTCTTAATTCTGAGTTTAGCTGATAATAACTGTGTGCAGTATTTGCCCATGACAATTTGCTGTGTGTGTATGCGCGTGCGTGCGTGTGTACGTGTGTGGAGGGTGGTGGTCAGTGTGTGTATGTGTGCGTGTGTGTGTGTGTGCGTGTGTGTGTGTGTGTGTGTGTGTGTGTGTGTGTGTGTGTGTGTGTGCGTGTGCGCGTGTGCGTGTGTGCGTGTGTGTGTGTGTGTGCGTACGAAGGTATGTGAGTGCATGTGCGCGTGTGCGTGCGTGCGTGCGTGCGTGCGTGCGTGCGTGCGTGCGTGCGTGCGTGCGTGCGTGCGTGCGTGCGTGCGTGCGTGCGTGTGTGTGTGTGTGTGTGTGTGTGTGTGTGTGTGTGTGTGTGTGTGTGTGTGTGTGTGTGAATGCGCGTTATTATATATTGTTTTTGTATTCAAGCGGTTTGTCAGCTACATATTAATTGTTGAATATTTTATTGTGGAAATATATTGAATGTTTTATGTAACTCAGGAACCAGAAGGCCAATTTCTCTACACAGAAACAATAAAGTTGTACTGGGGAGTATTCATGCCAAATCAACTCTTCTTTGCTTAAAATCTCCTTTATTTTTCGGAAGACGGCCGCTCCAGTTTATCCATAGCAAGGCGATAAATTCTACTGATTACCCCCAACGCATTAACCCAGGCAATAATAGTTCTTGGTTTTGTCCGGCTCACTCCAAGTGGAACTATAGATTTGTCCCATCACGAATCTGACCCCGAATGACACCTTGGGGTCATAGTTTAATTCCGGTCACATGTGCCTCGCGCGCGCGAATAGCAAATGTCCGCCTAGGACACGTGTGAGTGGGTCGTCAGCATCAGCGCTGTTTTCCTCCGCAATAGAAAAGAGGGCGAAATGAGTGTCACTCACTTTCATCGTGGTAATTAGCAGAAGAGAAATTTGGACGAAATTGCCCTGAAAATAGTTCCTCTTGATGGCGCACGGAACGAACCATTTCCGTTCGGCGTCGTGGGCTTGTTCCCTGGTTCCTATTGTGGCTCAGATTTGATCGACGTGATGAATATGCAGGCTTTTAGCAAAGACAGTTCTCGAGGTCTTACTGTCACCTTTCTTAAAGGAACTAGCCATCACTGGTTTAGCAGGCGGAGTGTGTGTGTGGGGGGGGGGAGGGGGGTATGCATTTCTATTATTTCATTCAATTTGTCTGTTGATTTTTGCCTCATTTGCCGACTAACTTGACCAAAGTATTACCAATCAGTATGACTGAACATTAGATTAGGGTAAAACCCAATAGATCACACCTTTTCTCACGGACTTACACTTCTTTCTTTTTTTCTATTTTTTTTTTTTTTTTTTCTAGAACGCTTCAATACGTCATCAAAAGTTCACTCTACAGAGATAAAAATAAAATAAAAAAATGACAAAAATGATTGCAATCCACATGCATTTCCCGTGACCTGTACTCAAAACTGAGAGCTTCTTCCGTGACGCCAAAGACACCCTGGTGACGTCAAAATGAAGTCGGGGAAAAGAGCACACAACGCGGTAATCAGTTCGTGAAACAAGAGTAAGTTATGGTGTCCCCAAAAGTCACCTCATAAAATCGATATGAAATCAGAGGCGCGCTCAGTCACCAAACGTTTACTGCGGAGCATGTTCGTGTGCTCCAAGCATGTGAAAAGTTTAGGCTGCGAAGGAGAGTTCCTTTAAGTAGCCAGGCTACCACATACACGTTGTGTTTTTAATAGTATTTTATGCATGTCTGATTAGCAAAGGAAACGGCGCCACACACTGCCTCCAACAAAACGGAGAAAGAGGGAGAGATGATGCTTTGATAAAGGGGTTCTTTGTATGTTAGTATCACACACACACACACACACACACACACACACACACACACACACACACACACACACACACACACACACGAACGCACGCACGCACGCACGCATGCACGCACGCACACACACACACACACAAAACAATAACACATCATAAGTTACCGACAAAGTCAAGAGTTCAAAGGAAAAGAACAAAGAAATGAAAACGCAATGTCATTTTCTTGCTTTTCGTGATTCAATGAAAACATGACGAAAAACAATGATGTCCTCTACTCTCTCTCTCTCTCTCTCTCTCTCTCTCTCTCTCTCTCTCTCTCTCTCTCTCTCTCTCTCTCTCTCTCTCTCTCTCTCTCTCTCTCTCTCTCTCTCTCGCTCCTTGTCTTCTCCGCTCTCGCCTTTTCATCTTTATAATTCTGTGATACAAAAAACAATTACCAACGTTCTCAGCAGACGAACGCCCGTGACGCACCATTCATTGACACGCAGTAAATGGCTTCAGCGTTGCTGTCACTCGTCAACTTGAAGTTTTTACCTGTCGCAAATCAGTATGGCCGCTCGCCTGCAAGTGCCTTTGTGGCTTGAAATAATAGTCCCAATTACGACCTGCCCAGACTCCAGATCCATGCCGCGGAATCCGGCAGTCCTGTGATCCCGTCGCACGGTTTCGCCTAGTAACACCTGCATGATAAGGCGAGCCTGTGTGTCTATATGTCGAGAGTGAGGTTAAAAAAAGAAAGACTTGTTGGGGACAACAGCA
Organism: Alviniconcha marisindica; assembly: GCA_018857735.1. Lineage (NCBI taxonomy): Eukaryota > Metazoa > Mollusca > Gastropoda > Provannidae > Alviniconcha > Alviniconcha marisindica. Next base: position 517,457 of record JABMCL010003012.1, read on the forward strand.
GCTTTTAAGACCTCAATAAAGAAGCGACAAAAGCCGTGGATAGGGAATGACGATTATGGGCCCTCACGTTACGCAGTTTCATTGTCCCTTGTGCTCAAACTTTGTTTAAAAAGAATCGCCGAGGGCTGAGGACGGGCGAGGGGAGAGAGGGGGTGGGGGAGGGAGGGGGTAGGGGAGGGGAGGGAGGGGTTGGGGTGGGGACGGGAGGGGGGGGGGGGAAAGCAGGTCGGACGTGGGAAAGGGTGGGGGAAGAGGAATTGGTGAGACAGGTAATAATAACTTGACTGACACAACGGACAAGACGGCAGCGGACTTTCTTACCCCCCACCCCCCACCCTTACTTCTCCGTCAGCCCCCCCTCCCCCCTCCCCCCCCCCCCCCCCCCCCCCCCCCCCCCCACACACACACACACTCCCTCCAGACCACCCCGTTCTGTGGCCGGCTCGTGCCAAATTTGCATGTGCACCGGACAAAACACGAAGCAGCTGAAGCTCCTGTTGTCGGTATTGAGACTATACCGTGTAGTCTTGTGCTACTGTAGAATTTTTTTCTTTCTTTCTTTTTTCTTCTTCTTCTTCTTTTTCGTTCTGTTCTGGGCATTGAGAGTCTCGCGCTTCTGTAGATATTCTGTTTGTTCTGTTATGGGTATTGAGAGTATACCGTGTAGTCTGGTTCTTCTGTATTTAGTCTTTTCGTTCTGTTGGGGGTATAAGAGTTAACCGTGTGATCTTGTACTTCCTTCGATTTTGTTTGTTGTTTGTTTGTTTGTTGTTTGTTTGTTGTTTTGCGTTTCTATTGTCCGTATTGGGAGAGTACTGTGTAATCTTTTGTTTTGTTACTGTTGTTGTTTTGGTGCGTGCGTGTGTGTGTGTGTGTGTGGGGTGGGTGGGTGGGTGGGTGTATGCGTGTGTGTGTGTGTGTGTGTGTGTGTGTGTGTGTGTGTGTGTGTGTGTGTGTTTGTGAGTGAGTGAGTGAGTGAGTGAATGAGTGAGTGAGTGTGTGGGTGTGGGTGTCGGTGTGGGTCTGTGGGTGTGACTTTGTGCTCCATTATCAGCGAAGCATCAGAAAGGGGTGCCGTTTTATTTCTACCCGTATTCATGTGAGGCGGTATGGCCTAGAGGCGGGGTGGTGGCAGGTAACACGTAAAGGTACCGCGGTTCGATTCCGCTTCCACTCTCCTTTCTTTTCAAAAGCTGCGGTTTATAGACACTCTCTTGTGACTTTGCTGCCAACAGTTAGCGACACAGTAACCCTGCTTACACCGCTGTCGATCTGAATGCAAACGATTCTGGTGATGACAGTGTAGCGGGGGGGGGGGGTATAGATTCCTCTTTCCCCATCTCCTTGGATAGTCTCGGTCCCCCCCCCCCCATCCCCCCGCCCCCCGCCCCCCGCCCGTGTGTCTCTGAAGACTTAAGCACGTCTAACCAGAACAGTCCGTCTTCACTGGTGGTGGTTTTATCGTTAGGTACCAGGCTCTCCAGCTCTCGCCCAACTCTCCTATGAGTTCTAGTCCCTCACAATAGTCTACGTGTTTGGAGACGATCAAAATCTGAAGCAAAACGGACTGTCAGTACTCTGGAGAAAAATTAATAAACACGCAAATATTTGTTTTTAGTTGTTTTGGGTGCTTTATTGTTGTTGTTGTTGTTGTTGTTGTTGTTGTTGTTGTTGTTTTACTGTTGATTTGTGTTGCTGTTGTATCGTTCGTTTTTTAGTAGACCAATACATGATCACGTGGACATTTTCGGCACAGATGAATTCGGAGAGTCCATGAACAAACAGTTACGGTACAGAGACAATGAAAATTTTAAACAAAAAAGTTGAAACTAAATGTCTTCGAATGGCGATCGGTCGACGAATTTTGTATTCAGAAGAATTTAACACACGTACACGGAATGTTATAACAATATTATATTTATGCGAATATTTTTATTGTCACCTTTTGTGTGTTTGAGTTTCCAAACGAACAACTGAATGAACTGAATCATTTCGTGATTCAGCTTTAACCTCGGCCTTTCTCATTTGCATTGCGACACAGTAGTCTTTCGGAATGCTCCAACGAACTTACCGCGATTCAACCCATCGCAAAAACTATCAGCTGCGCTATCGGGAAAAGCACAAGCACTCTTCCGCACTCCATCAGCTCTCTGTTGTGTGTGTGTGTGTGTGTGTGTGTGTTTGTGTGTGTGTGTGTGTGTTGTGTGTGTTGTGTTGTGTGTGTTTGGTGTGTGTGTGTGTGGTGTGTGTATTGTGTGTGTGTGTGTGTGTGTGTTGTGTGTGTTGGTGTGTTGTGTGTGTGTGTGTTGTGTTGTGTTGTGTTGTTTATGTGTGTGTGTGCGTGCGTTTTTGTGTTGTGTGTGTGTGTGTGTGTATGTGTGTGTGTGTGTGTGTGTTGTGTTGTGTTGTGTTTTTGTTGTGTGTGTGTGTGTGTGTGTGTGTGTGTGTGTGTTTGTTTGTTTTTTTTGTGTGTGTGTGTTGTGTGTGTGTGTGTGTGTTGTGTTGTGTGTGTGATTTGTGTGTGTGCTGTTTTTATGTTTGTTT
>JABMCL010003012.1:525000-530000 GCA_018857735.1 Alviniconcha marisindica
TGAGCACAGATCTAAAGGAGTCGTGGACAATCATGATTTCAAAACATAAACTGCAGCTATTTGTGTGGCAGAGGATATTGCAGATCTGGCAATGCAGAAAGAAAAAAACGGTTGAATAGAGTCAAAAGGGGGAAACACTGAAAACGATAAACACATTTTTAAAGGAAAAAGGTTTGGTGGCATGCTGTCATATATGACCACCACCAGCTAGCCCTCAAGCATGACGGTTGCCATCAGAAAGTGCACACATGGTATAGGCAACCTGGTCGAATCGCCAAACATACACAGAGGTTATACGCTTATGACAAACTCAATGGGGCTAATAAGTCTGATATGACGTAGGGTCTTTTCAAAATGAACGACCGTCTGGTTTTCTAGACTTCCGGGCCCGAATCATTGATAATGCGCTTCTTCTGTCGTCAGTGTGTCTTCGCTGACAAGATACCTGGATACAAATGTCACCAAGGAGGGACAGTAGCTGGATGCTTTCGATACGGGTTTGCAAGTGTTAGGAGGTATGCTGCTGTGACGCATGGTCTTCTTATTCCATTATTTCTGAGGAATGGGCTTTGGTTTTCCAGACGCCACGATCTGATTCATTCATAATTGCACTCAAAAATGCTTGTTGTAGTTGTTGTCTTTGTTGAGATGATTAATCTCGGTGAGTTTACAGCACATAAACCAAAGAAAAGGGAATAGTTCCATTTCTTGTTTGCTTACGTCAATGATGGGAGATGATCGGTTTAAATCAAGTCGAGTCATGACATACAAGTGCTTGACGTCAGCATAACATTCACTGACGTTTATTAACATTCCTTCGACAAACCTCGAAGATAGCTGATACTGTAGATTTGCAAATGCATTCCAAATGGTTACAGGACTGCGTCTGACTGGGTTGTTTGTTTGTTTTTCGTTTTTATTTTTTATTTTTTATTATTGTTATTATTATTATTACCCCGCCACTTGGGCACCCACACGCCGTCTTCGGGGGATTTATCTCCATTTCTGGATGGTGGATGCTGTTATGCAAGGATTTGATCATGTCTGAAGACAGTCGCCGCATAACTATGCGGTGCATAACAAGTTTGATGTAGCCTTCTTCTTCTTCTACTTCTTCTTCTTCTTCTTCGTCTTCTTCTTCTTCTTCTTGTCAATGTGTTGTGACACAGCACAAGCCTTGGTGTTCGTGCTTGTGTCAGTGTGTTGTGACACAGCCCACGCCTTGGTGTTCTTGCTGGTGTCAATGTGGTTTTGTTTGTGTCTTTGTGACACAGCCCAAGCCAAGGTTCATTTCGGTTTGAGACTACTTGGCAGGGCCGCAGAACACGCTTCCTGTCATGATTTCCTAGCATTAACCAGGCCTGGGAATTGCAGCATCTGCAGTGACGGTCAAGTAACTAGTCTACTAAAGCAACACTCTCAAAGACGCATCCGTAAAGTGGATGGAGTTCGGTTGTGTGGCCCAAGCCTTCCCACTGGGCCCATGGCACTCCCAGCTCTGGGTAGGAGCCGGCCAGGGCTGAAAAACTACACATGGCTCTGGTGGGATTCGAACTCAAAACCTTCCGACCCGCAGTCCAAAGCGCAAACCACTAGACTAAGCGGACAGGTAATTAGATTATTTAATTAGACAATGAAATAGATCAAATTTCATTCCTAACATCGTTTCTTGGTGTATCAGGCCTATCTGTAATTTTGATGCTTGAAAAAGAGGTAACTTTTCCCCTGAAAATCTGCAAACACATAAAAGGTTAAAAAGAATGCTATTTATTATGAAAAAAACACAATGTGCAAAGTTTCGGGGTAATCCCCCTTTTTTTCAAACCAGAAAACAGCACTTAAACAACTAAATTGTGAAAAGTTAGATGTAGGATATTTGTCTGCTTTTGGTTGGGCTGTTGTTTTTGTTGTTGTTGTTGTTGTTGTTTGGTTGTTTGGTTGTTTGTTTTTTGGTTGTTGTTGTTGATGTGTGTGTGTGTGTGTGTGTGTGTGTGTGTGTGTGTGTGTGTGTGTGTGTGTGTGTGTGTGTGTGTGTGTTATTGTTTGTTTGTTTTAATGTTGTTTGAGTGTGCAGTGTTTGCATGTTGTGTTTTGTCATAAGAAATAGCGTTCTTTTTTAATCGTTTATGTGTTCGGATCTTGTTTTAGAACGCTAGCAGTCATTCTTGTTTCAGATCTTTTCTGAAGATCTGTGCTTGTGTTGTAATTTTGCCCCTTGTTAACTGGTGCATGGCTGCATGGTGTACACAGAACGTGCGCCGAGATGGCAGCAGTTTCCCATGGAACCAGCCATGTAACAACCAAACAGCGCTGTAAGTACACCGCTTGGGTGGTTACTCAAAACACGTCTCGTAACTAAGCGACAGTCACTCACCAAGAGTCGCATGCGACTAAAGTGCAGTGTCTGCCCAGAAGCATGGCAGAGCATTCTATAAAACGATCGATGTATCGTCTAATTAAAGTCGTTCGTTTTAACCTATTGTGCGCTTTCAATTGCATTTCGTAATTATGATTCACCTTGCGTATTTCTGAACCCAAACACCACGTGGCCAGGCCCACAGCATCAGCAAGACTTGGAATACTATAGCGGCACCATCAACAACAGAACAGGATCAAGGAAACAAGCCACCGCAATTATCAGTCGGCCCATAGCTACCATATGGCGTGCTGAGCAACTTGGTCGTCGGGGAGCTTTTCTTCCTATCAGCCACATGCGGTTGTGTTTAATTCCTTTTTCAGTGACCACAAAGAACTCTGAAACAAAGTCAACGCCCGGTTGCCTGCTGTACGGGAACCATTTCTGCAGCCAGTATAAAGTGCTGATGTGTTTCAGTAAACATGTTAGGGATCTTGCTAAAGTTTCTCTCTCTCTCTCTCTCTCTCTCTCTCTCTCCTCTCTCTCTCTCTCTCTCTCTCTCTCTCTCTCTCTCTCTCTCTCTCTCAATTGCTCTGACATAATGCAAACTGACTTTGGAATTAACGTGTATGACGACGACATGGATTGGAATTGAAATGCTGGCTTTTCCTTTTTCAAACCAAGGTCTTTGGGTGCAAAACGCGTTGTTTAGATTGATTCATTAACTTCAGGTTTTTTGGCTTCTTCCGTGTTCTACTGTGTGTGTGTGTGTGTGTGTGTGTGTGTGTGTGTGTGTGTGTGTGTGTGTGTGTGTGTGTGTGTGTGTGTGTGTGTGTGTGTGTGTGTGTGTGTGTGTGTGTGTGTGTGTGTGTGTGTGTGTGTGTGTGTGTGTGTGTGTGGTGTATGTATTGTGTGTCTGTCTTTGTGTCTTTCTCTTTGTGTGTGTGTGTGTGTGTGTGTGTGTGTGTGTGGTGAGTGTGTGTGTGTGTGTGTGTGTGTGTGTGTGTGTGTGTGTGTGTGTGTGTGTGTGTGTGTGTGTGTGTGTGTGTAACAGAATCGGTACTTAATTCGACATTTCCCTTTCAATGTCTTCTCCGACATCCTTCCCCCAACCTCTTCTGTAACTGATTACATCACAGGTCCCGAAAAACTGTCATCTGACGGACAGTTTGTCCTTGATGTTTAAATGGCAGTAAGTTTCTAACAGTCAACTCAGATTATATCAGGCGTTTCTTTTATAACCGCCCAGACTGTTTACGCCAGCAGAACTAAAAACTAAATTATTTGAATCGAGACGGAACTCTTTTTTCTACCTGCTTTTGTACCTATTTATATTCCGTAGGCCCTCACCACGGGACCCTGCTTAAATCGCTTGTGACTACACATCAGAAGATTGCCGCTTTTTTCTTTTTTCTGCGGGCCTCACGGGAAACTGCTTTAGCCAAAACTTAGTTAAAAAGTAGGGAGAGGATTTGGAGGGAAATGAAGGTGAATGGATAGGGAAGGTCGAAATTGGGACAAGGAACAGTATGGCTAACATGAATAAAATTAACTAACGAAAGATTTATTATCATTCTTAACAAAAAGGTGTCACTGATGACGCAATGATTATGTTGTTTTCCGAGTAGCCTCGGTCTGTTAGACGTAGGTCAGCCATCAATTTTGCCCAAAGCCGTTTCCACCGAGGGCTACGTCAATTACGACAGTCGATTCCATGGGCTGCTCTATGTCTGATGAAAATAGCGCAACCCATGTGGATTTCTATCAGACAAAAAACATTGTCATAGGTGACGTCAAAGCACGGACATTGAATATTATTCAACGTCTGTGCGTCAGAGTCCGTCTGCTCCCAAAGAAGTGATCGGATCAAACACACACTGTACTGTACGACAATGCGCGATAGTGGATCGGAGCCCGAAGTCTGTGTCATACACGTCACTGCCATCACACCCCGCTATCAATTTCAACCGAAGATTGAAAGGGAGTTTGCATGGGAGACCACTTACCCCAGTTCCCTGTGTAAAAAATACGTTCTGTAGAAAGGCAATAAAGTATTTTGATACCACTTACTGAGCACGGTTAACTCACGAGAGTGACTCGTTTTCCGTGTCGTCATTTACCGGGTTACCTCTTTTTCTGTCATCAACTGGTAGTGCAGGGAGACCACTTACCGAATTCTTTATGTAAAAATAATAGGCTGAAAGAAATGAATGAAGAATGTTGACACCGGCACTTTCTTTACGCATACCTAAGTGACTCGTCCTCCGTTTCACTACACGTGTTTTGAGATTTGTTTTGTTTGCTTGTTTGTTTGTTTGTTTGTTTTCTCCGTCATCCACTTGTGTTTGCTACAGGACAGAGATCAGTTAAAGGCTTTTATCAGACAGTATTTTTGCCTTAAGGAGACACGTCTTTCATCAGCTGTTATTAAAAGTTGTATTTAAAAATATCTGTTGTCCGTTTTTGTTTTTCGGTTTTTTGTTTTTTGATGTTGTTTTTTGTTTAGTTTTTCTCATCATTTTATGCTTTCGTTTGTGTGTTTGTTTGTTTGTTTTTATAATGATGACGATGACCAACTGTTCACCCTGATACAGTTCTTGAGTGTATGATTTAATATAGTGCTGTGTGACGTCTTTCAAGCGCT
>JABMCL010003012.1:535000-537500 GCA_018857735.1 Alviniconcha marisindica
GCATTGAAGGTAGATGTGCCACAGGACCGGAAAATATTCTGTTTGCAGATGCGTCCGTACATCTTCCAGCCCGAAAAAAATATTTACAGGCTGGGGCAGTGAAGGGGTTAAGACGGACGGGTCCGATCTCATGAGGTTTGAATGGCCCCACTGCCAGCGCAAAAAAAGAAGAAGAAAAAAAGAATAAACATGGTGCTTAACGTCCACAGAAACCATAAGGCTTATTAGGGACGGGGAGAATGGGGGGGAGGGGGTATGGAGGTGGGGGAAGAGGGGATAAATTTCCTATCGCTACACTGTCACCACCAGAATGACCTGCATAGACGGCAGCGATGAGAGCCGTTTTAAAAGTTTCAATTAATTGTGAGGGACAAAGTCACCAGACAGTGTCCACAGACCACAACTTTTGAAGAGAAAGGAGAGCCGAAGCGGTATCGAACCGAGGTCCTTCCGCTTACCAGCCTACCGCCTTACCGCTGGGCCACACCGGCTCTCAGTGTTCAGGTCATGTCAAGGGGGTTTCTGAAATAAATTCCCTGGCTTGACTTGTCTAGCCCGTGATCAAGAAAGCCGTTTGGCGTGAAGTGAGTCACAGCGAGGCAAATAGCTCGGTTAGTCAAGACTGAAACGTGAGTTTTGGCTTGGCCGAGATTACCGTCTCGGTTAGTACTTTCACGTAATCTATGGGGAGTTTCGGCTAGCAAACACCGCTTGGCATCTTTAAAAGGTCCCCATAATGGAGTTGTCCTATATTATAGTGCTTTTATTAAAACATGTGTACGGAAACGTTTTAGCGCTCCAGGATTATTTATTTCCTTTTGTTCTCGCGTTCATAGGAAGGGGGGCATGTACCTCTGTGCGTGTGTGTGTGTGTGTGTGTGAGAGAGAGAGAGAGAGAGAGTGTGTGTGTGTGTGTGTGTGTGTGTGTGTGTGTGTGTGTGTGTGTGTGAGAGAGAGAGAGAGAGAGAGAGAGAAAGTGTGTGTGTGTGTGTGTGTGTGTGTGTGTGAGTGTATGTATCTGTCTGTCTGTCTGTTTATCTGTCTGTCTGTCCTTCTGTCTGTCTATGTGTGGTACCCTTTTACTGTTGTCTTTGCATTGTTAACTATCATATTCTTGACGGGTACTGAGCAACCACAGGAATCAGTCAGTAGTACATAGAGAGCGTTTGCCTTCTTCCTCGTCTTCTCTCTCTCTCTCTCTCTCTCTCTCTCTCTCTCTCTCTCTCTCTCTCTCTCTCTCTCTCTCTCTCTCTCTCTCTCTCTCTCTCTCTCTCTCTCTCTCTCTCTCTCTCTCTCTCTCTCATGGGTTGTTTGACTGACGTATACTGGAGTCACAAGGAGGGTCTTGTCGTGTAAAAGTTATGTAAGTTCATCCTCCAACTTGACATTTAACACCCAGACAACCAGGGAGGTCAAAATAGAGCCAGACGCAAGCCAGGAAGCCACAAATAAATCAGATTTTATTATTCATAGTAATACTAGGGTATTTATAGACCGCTTTCAGAGACTCGAAGCCCGTTACAACTTAATTAAAGAGAACCATAACGTGCAAATACCCACATACAAATCAATAGTATTAAGAAAAGATTCATACAAAGCTTAGTCACACACACCCTCACACACACACACACACACCACACACACTGACACACACACACACACACACACACACACACACACACACACACACACACACACACACACACACACACACACACACACACACACACACACACACAGAGGATTGAGGGGAAATGTAGTTGAATGAACCAAGAAGTCAAGAATAAAATCAAAGCCATATTCTGAATTACCCCAGTTTTCAGAAAGACGGAACTTTCGATAGCTCTGGATTCTCAAAGGAAGGGTTTCTAATTTGTCTAGTCTTCAGTGCCCTAAATCAACTAAACAAGTCTTTAATGCTCTAAGTCAGCCAAACAAGTCATATCAGGGTAACATTCACGCAAAACACATACAAGACATACCAGGACACAAACAATATGAGGGTAGCAAGCAAGTCACCGCCCCCGCCCCCCACCCCTCCCCCACCTTCGCCCCCTCCCCCCCCCCCCCCCCCACCATCCCCCCCCCCCCACCCCACCCCCACCCCTCCGCACTTCGCCCTGTGACATTACATTTTCTGTGGGTTCTCTAAAAAGGCAGGCGACGGTGACAACACCATCTACACATTATACGCCAGCCCCCCGTATCCCCCCCCCCCCCCCCCCGCCCCCTTCCCCCTCCACACACACACCCGGCCAGATCCCCATCCCGCCTTCTTTCCTCATGCAAGGAGTTCGATCTTCATACGGTGACACTAATTCAATTTTCCATCCGAACATCCTTCACGACCCCCCCCCCCCCCCCCCCCCCCCCAACCCCCACCCCCCACCCCCCAACACTACAAAATGGAAAAATCCAGCAGTATTTTGAAAGCCATCTTGGGTCTTTGTAGAGGTATTTTGAGAGGGTTCCTTTTTTCATATTACACAGTTTGAACTCT
>JABMCL010003012.1:542500-552500 GCA_018857735.1 Alviniconcha marisindica
CTCGCCAAATGCAGTGATCGCAGACATCCCCTCGCGACCTAACACCACGATCGAATGGAGATGGAGAGGTGCGAACAGACGCGGATTCCCTGCAGTCCGGGACCGGTTTCTAGACAAGAGCAGTTGGCAGGAGATGCACCTTCCTCTCATCCGCTCCTTTCTCCCCGCCACTGGCTCCCTTTCCAAAAGGCCATCCCGTCAAACGTCTGGCGGCCCCGGCACCCGCCCAGGGACTATTGAATTCCGGGGAAGACCCGGCTTAAAATGCAGCGTCGTTATCTCCTCGCGCCTTTTACATGCGTTGAATGTCTGTCACATTTTGGGCCAATCTATTCATGATAGGGCGTATCAGATCTTACGAAAGACGCCGAGCGCAGGCCCGCTTTAGGCTAATGGTACCCAGCAGAGGCAGAGGCTAACAGATTCTGTGAGCAGCAGCTGTGGAAATATGGTAATCGTTGCAGTGTCTGAGCTGTAGTGTAGGGCAAGGCCGAGTAGGTAATCCTGCAGGGATGGTTACATGCGTCATCCGCTGAGCTGGCCCTCCATCGTCTCGTAACTTAATAATGATAATAATGGATATATAGCTCTTATACAGCGAAAATCTATTTTGCGGTACAAAAGGTCAACGCGCTTGCACACACCATGCACGCACACATACAGGCCTTCACAGACACATAAGCTATTGTCACAGGAATGGCCCGTCTAAGGAGAAAATGTTTTAGAGCTGGGTTTTGATCCCAGACAAACTGTGTGTGTGTGTGTGTGTGTGTGTGTGTGTGTGTGTGTGAGTGTGTGTGTGTGTGTGTGTGTTTTGTTGGTTGATTGGTTGATTGGTTGGTTTGGTTTTGGTTTTGGTTGTCTTTTCTCTTTTGGTGGGGTTGTTGTTGTTGTTGTTGTTGCTGTGTTTTAGTTTTTCCGAGATTTCTCGGCAGTTCATAGATTGATTGATTTTAAATAACTAGATTTGCTGCCACAATGCTTAAACTATTCATATCATTGGGGATTATTACGAGGGGACTCCATTGTTTTTATATGTATGTATGCATGTAAATGATTATATAAAGACAGTATGTCTTTCATCATATAATGCATACTGTCATACAGGGACCATTGTTATTTCATTTTCAAAACGATGGTGGCTGTGGCGCCAGAGTCCCTAAAGATACAACACATACAACTTTATTGTATCTGTGTTCAGAAATTTGCCTTCTGGTTCTTGAAGACAACAACAGTTCAATAAAACGTGGAGCTGAAAACCATTCAAATGCAAAAGCAATACATAACAATGCGCGCGCGCGCACACACACACACACACACACACACACACACACACACACACACACACACACACACACACACACACACACACACACACACACACACACACACACTCACACGCACACACACGCACATACACACACGCACGCACACGCACGCACGCACGCACGCACGCACGCACGCACGCACGCACACACACACACACACACACACACACACACACACACACACACACACACACACACACACACACACACACACACACACACATCGATCGTGTCATCCACATACAGTGCCAGCAGATGTCCCTCACACACACACAAAAGGCCAAATGAGATGGATCGCGTCACCTAAGCACATCCAATCGACTTCGCTCGCAAAAGTTTCAAACAATATGGATCGGGTATTCCAGTTCCACTTCTAACAGATTCCCTCGCCAAAAATATTCAAACGATATGCCTCGCGTCATCTAATCCCCTTTCAGTGAACTCCCCTCCCAAGAACTCACCGATATTTATCAAGCCATCCAGTCCATCTACTACACCCCCCCCCCCCCCCCCCCCCCCATCCCCATAAAGTCTCAAATGATTTGCTTCGCGATGACGTCATCACGCTTACGTCCTCTGCGAATATTAGGTGAAACAAAGTCTTCAGAATCAGAGCGAAATTCCCGCCATGGGAAAATGGGGGGAAAATAGATGAATAGACAAGTTGCGCTGCAGAGTTCAGTGGGTCGGCTTTTTTCTAATCAGTTGGTGGTTTTGCCGTATGCATTAATAAACATCAAAGCGAGTTACGTTCGACGTTGGTCTTGGCGCATTTATTTGCCCGGCAAAATGATTGATGCCTCCTCTTTTGCGGAAGATTTCTACCCTTTGGTCTGTGAGTGCATGGAAGCGAGATATGAGTGAATGAGGTATTTCGGTCAACCGGTGCCAGTCAATCAACTCGGTTCCTACAGGCTTACTTTGACGCTAGGTGGGGGGGGGGGGGGGGGGGTCGAGGAAGGGCGTAAAAATGTTTGTCTATAGGGAGCATTCATGTACAGCGTCCACACAAGTTCAGGTTTTGGTGGGATGGATCTCTCTCTCTCTCTCTCTCTCTCTCTCTCTCTCTCTCTCTCTCTCTCTCTCTCTCTCTCACTCCGTCCATACTTCTACAGCTCAAATGTTCTTCTCAAACGTTCGCTAGCTCACATTTACATTGACTGTCCTGCACAACTGTTTGCAACAAGGTATGACATGTATATTAAACCTTGGTCGCCCAATGGACACAAACCTTGCGTTCTACCACACACCCCTCCTAGATCCCCTGCCACCCTATCCCCCTCGGACTCCCAGCCCTCCACCCCCGCACACCCCACCCCCCACCCCACCCCCCTAACACACACACTCCACTACGTCCCTCCATCCCTTCTCACCCAACCCCGTTTCTTTGCTCCGCCGCCTATCATCACTCAAGCATTCAATAAGCACTCAATATTCCCCGTGCTCTGTGGAAAAGCCCTTATTCTCTTGAAATAATACCGTATTTAATATCCACAGAGTCATCGAGTGCACGCTCTTTACGTCCTTTCAGGGCACGGCTTTTGAAGACAGCGGTAATTCCTGCCAACCGTCAGCTAAACACAGGTTAGCCCGGAGAGAGGGAACCGTCGATGTGCGATCTTTCATTGAAGACTCATCTCTGATTTACACTTCCTATGGAATCCCTTGACACTGTTTGCGGTCCCACCGCTAGTAATTGTGGTGTCGAAATTGAATTCATCGCGATATTGATAATGTGGTCAGCGCGGTGTTTTTGTTCCTAATAAGGACTTTCTAGTATGCGATATTGATAATGTGGTCAGCGCGGGGTTTTTGTTCCTAACAAGGACTTTCTAGTATGCGATATTGATAATGTGGTCAGCGCGGGGTTTTTGTTCCTAACAAGGACTTTCTAGTATGCGATATTGATAATGTGGTCAGCGCGGGGTTTTTGTTCCTAACAAGGACTTTCTAGTATGCGATATTGATAATGTGGTCAGCGCGGGGTTTTTGTTCCTAACAAGGACTTTCTAGTATGCGATATTGATAATGTGGTCAGCGCGGGGTTTTTGTTCCTAACAAGGACTTTCTAGTATGCGATATTGATAATGTGGTCAGCGCGGGGTTTTTGTTCCTAACAAGGACTTTCTAGTATGCGATATTGATAATGTGGTCAGCGCGGGGTTTTTGTTCCTAACAAGGACTTTCTAGTATGCGATATTGATAATGTGGTCAGCGCGGGGTTTTTGTTCCTAACAAGGACTTTCTAGTATGCGATATTGATAATGTGGTCAGCGCGGGGTTTTTGTTCCTAACAAGGACTTTCTAGTATGCGATATTGATAATGTGGTCAGCGCGGTGTTTTTGTTCCTAACAAGGACTTTCTAGTATGCGATATTGATAATGTGGTCAGCGCGGTGTTTTTGTTCCTAATAAGGACTTTCTAGTATGCGATATTGATAATGTGGTCAGCGCGGTGTTTTTGTTCCTAATAAGGACTTTCTAGTATGCGATATTGATAATGTGGTCAGCGCGGTGTTTTTGTTCCTAATAAGGACTTTCTAGTATGCGATATTGATAATGTGGTCAGCGCGGTGTTTTTGTTCCTAATAAGGACTTTCTAGTATGCGATTTGATGTTTCGTGGAAATTATGTTTCGATTTACGAATTATCGTCTGATGAAACAGATACGTACAGTTTAAACTTGGTTTTCGGTGAAATTTGACACGATGAGGTGTTTGGTTCTAAATAAAGGTTGGACTCTGACACGTCAGTTTGTGTTTTGGTGGGAATCACGGTTCGATTCTGAAGAATTATTGCGTGATGAAAGCGCTATGCGTGGTTTAAGCTTCGTTTTATCGATTTTGACAGCGTGTGATGCTCTGTTCTTGCGCGTGTCTGCATGTTTTGTTGTGCTATGTCACGTCATGGGCACAGAGGTTTCACTGACGGATTATAACCACGTTAACAGGCATCCTGGCCAAAAGACGAGCGGCTGTTGCATGCTATTCGGCTTAAAACAAAATCCGAATCAAGAATGACTACTAGCATTCTAAAACAAGATCCAAAGGGATAAAAAGTTTTAAAAAAAGGGTTTTAAAAACACGCCATATAATATGAGAAAAAAATACCCACATTGTCATAATTTATTTATTAGGACAAAACAAGACATGCGAATTTTGGGGATAATCCCCATTATCAAGCTACAAAATGACACTTAAACAACAGTTAACGGTGAAAAACGATAGTAAATTAATGAGATGGAGAGCTAATTAGCCACTTAGCTGTTTTTGATTGAGCTAGGTGATTTTCGTGTCCAGTCCTTGGAAGAATGTTGGCACGGCAACCAAAAAACAAAAAGAGACATAAGTGGCTTAGCTCTCCATCTCAATTTTCCTTTGTTTTTCACCGTTTAACTGTTGTTTAAGTGTCGTTTTGTAGCTTGATAAAGGAGATTACTCCGACAATTCGCATGTTGTGTTTTGTCCTAATAAACAGCGTTCTTTTGAACTTTTTATGTGTTTGGATCTTGTTTTAGAACGCTAGCAGTCAGTCTTGTTTCAGATTTTTTAACCTTGTGTGTGTTTGGATATTATTCGGCTGGTTTAAGGTCAAGTTGCGAGCGGAATGGTAGGCTACTGGCCATGAATGAGAACCAGAGAAAGGAGGGAGGGAGAGACAGACAAACGGACAGACAAACAAAGACAGAGGGGCAGACAGATAAAGACATGATGCAGTGACAGGCAGACAGGCAGGCAGCCCGGCAGGCAGCCAGATAGGCAGACAGACAGACAGACAGACAAAGACTCAGAGTTAAAGAGGTAGACATACAGACGGACGGACATGCAGACAGACAGACATATAGCCAGACAGACAGACAGGCAGGCAGGCAGAAAGACATCGAAAGATTCAGAATTAAAGAGGCAGAAATACACAGACAGACAGACAGACAGACAGATAGACAGACAGGCAGGCAGACAGGCAGGCAGGCAGGCAGGCAGACAGATAGAGAGACAGAGAAAGACTCCAAGTTAAAGAGGCATACAGAGACGGAGAGACAGAAAGTATCGGTAACGCAGCACAAACACCATGAGAGTGATTCTGCAGTAAGATAGGCAGCTGTGTGATCGACCGACTCTAGTTTTCAATCATTAATCCTGTACACATGGGAGTGGAGGGACTGGGGGTGGGGGGGGAACAATGTCCATAAACAACAAATTCATGACAAGAGTAAAACACAGAGGGTCGAACCAGGATCCGTTTGCTTATCAGCAGATCATTTCAGCAGCAAACCAGACTGACCCACGATTCGATCATCCTTTGACCACCACTGCCGCACTTGAATCTCGCTTGACCATTGCCAAGTTGACCACTGCCATATTTGACCAGTGCTACACTTGACCACTAACACGCTTGACCAATGCCAGACTGGACCACCAACACGCTTGACCAATTCCACACTTGACAGCCACCACGCTTGACCAATGCCACACTTGACCACCAACACGCTTGACCAATTCCACACTTGACAGCCACCACGCTTGACCAATTCCACACTTGAAACCACCACGCTTGACTAATGCCACACTTGACCACCAACACGTTTACCCAATGCCACCCTTGACCATCAACACGTTTAACCAACGCCACCCTTGACCACCAACACGTTTAACCAATGGCACCCTTGACCACCAACACGTTTAACCAACGCCACCCTTGACCACCAACACGTTTAACCAATGCCACCCTTGACCACCAACACGTTTAACCAACGCCATCCTTGACCACCAACACGTTTAACCAACGCCACCCTTGACCACCAACACGTTTAACCAACGCCACCCTTGACCACCAACACGTTTAACCAATGGCACCCTTGACCACCAACACGTTTAACCAACGCCACCCTTGACCACCAACACGTTTAACCAACGCCACCCTTGACCACCAACACGTTTAACCAGTGCCACACTTGACCACCAACACGTTTAACCAACGCCACCCTTGACCATCAACACGTTTAACCAATGCCACCCTTGACCACCAACACGTTTAACCAATGCCACCCTCGACCACCAACACGTTTAACCAACGCCACCCTTGACCATCAACACGTTTAACCAATGCCACACTTGACCACCAACACGTTTAACCAACGCCACCCTTGACCATCAACACGTTTAACCAATGCCACACTTGACCACCAACACGTTTAACCAATGCCACCCTTGACCACCAACACGTTTAACCAATGCCACCCTTGACCACCAACACGTTTAACCAATGCCATCCTTGACCACCAACACGTTTAACCAACGCCACCCTCGACCACCAACACGTTTAACCAACGCCACCCTTGACCATCAACACGTTTAACCAATGCCACACTTGACCACCAACACGTTTAACCAACGCCACCCTTGACCATCAACACGTTTAACCAATGCCACACTTGACCACCAACACGTTTAACCAATGCCACCCTTGACCACCAACACGTTTAACCAACGCCACCCTTGACCATCAACACGTTTAACCAATGCCACCCTTGACCACCAACACGCTTAACCAATGCCACCCTTGACCACCAACACGTTTAACCAATGCCACCCTTGACCATCAACACGTTTAACCAATGCCACCCTTGACCACCAAGCTGCCACACGCCGCCCCTGCCGAGCGCGAGCGTTATTTTCTGCCTCATTTGTCTGCCGTTGGCCGCAGGGAGCCCTTCATCAAGCAGCGTCCAGCTGTCTGACCCTCGCCCCTTTGTCTTGACCGCTGGCCGACTGGTCGGCGTGTGGACAATTCCACCTCCGCTAATTGTAAGGAGCCGGCGGTGCAGCGTCAAGGCGGTCTGCCCCGGTCCCCACTGACCAACAGCCTGCTGACCCTTAGACCATCAGCCTGTTGACCCTCAGACCAGCTGACCCTCAGACCAGCTGACCCTCAGACCAACAGCCAGCTGACCCTCAGACCCTCAGACCATCAGCCTGCTGACCCTCAGACCAGCTGACCCTCAGACCAGCTGACCCTCAGACCAACAGCCAGCTGACCCTCAGACCAACAGCCTGCTGACCCTCAGACCAGCTGACCCTCAGACCAGCTGACCCTCAGACCCACAGCCAGCTGACCCTCAGACCAGCTGACCCTCAGACCATCAGCCAGCTGACCCTCAGACCACTAGCCGCTGACCCTCAGACCAGCTGACCCTCAGACCAGCTGACCCTCAGACCAACAGCCAGCTGACCCTCAGACCAGCTGACCCTCAGACCACAGCCAGCTGACCCTCAGACCAGCTGACCCTCAGACCAACAGCCAGCTGACCCTCAGACCAACAGCCATGACCCTCAGACCACAGCCAGCTGACCCTCAGACCAGACAGCCAGCTGACCCTCAGACCAACAGCCAGCTGACCCTCAGACCAACAGCCAGCTGACCCTCAGACCAGCTGACCCTCAGACCAGCTGACCCTCAGACCAACAGCCAGCTGACCCTCAGACCAACAGCCAGCTGACCCTCAGACCAACAGCCAGCTGACCCTCAGACCAGCTGACCCTCAGACCAACAGCCAGCTGACCCTCAGACCAACAGCCAGCTGACCCTCAGACCAACAGCCAGCTGACCCTCAGACCAGCTGACCCTCAGACCAGCTGACCCTCAGACCAACAGCCAGCGGACCCTCAGACCAACAGCCAGCTGACCCTCAGACCAGCTGACCGACAGACCAGCTGACCCTCAGACCAACAGCCAGCGGACCCTCGATCCATACAGAGTGCTGTTAGCCTTCCGCTTTGCCTTCTTAGCATTGGATCAAGCGATACACACACTTCTTTTGAGTCCTTTGTGGGTTGTTGGTTTTTTGGGGAAGTGGGGGGGTCTGTGGTGTTGTTGTTGTTGTGTGTGTGTTGTTGTTGTTGTTGTTGTTGTTGTTGTTTTTGTGTGTGTGTGTGTGTGTGTGTGTGTGTGTGTGTGTGTGTGTGTGTGTGTGTGTGTGTGTGTGTGTGTGTGTGTGTGTGTGTGTGTGTGTGTGTGTGTGTGTTTGGAGGGAGGGGGTCGTGTTCTTGTTTGTTTCAGTGTTTGTTGGTGGTGGTGGTTTCTGGTTTGCTTCTTGTTGTTGGTGGTGGTTGTGGTGGTGATGTTTTTTGTTTGTTTGTTTGTTTTTGTTGTTGTTTGGTGATTATTTTTTTCCCTGCTTCTACTTTCTTTTTGTTTTCTTGTTGTGGTGTGCTACAGCAAAGCGCCTGGCAGAACTCCGTGCAGCACACAACGCAAAACAACACATTGCACAACAACGACAGGATCGAACTAACTTCATTCATCACACAACACAGCACACACACTAAAACAACAACAACAACAACAACAACAACAGAACAAACTCCATTCAACACAAAGCACAACACAATACATCAAACCAAAACAGAACGAAGCTGAAAGCGGCACAATACACACCACAACAAACCAGAAGAAAAAAATCAGTTCAACGCAGCACATCACACAAAGCAGATAACAGCAAATCAAAGCCGAAAAACTACATTCAACACAGCACAGCACAGCACAACATAATGCAGCTAAACAATTCAAAATGTTCAAAGCAAAACTTCACACTCAGTTCAAATTCAATTCAATTCAAATTCATTTCAATTAAAAATGCTTTATTGTCAGTTGTAATCATAAAAAGTAAACGGAAATTTTTCTTCGCTCACACCAGCTCTGCCACATTAAATAATGTAGTTAAAAACAGAAGGAGGTATAACACATAAAGAACAGCTGCCATAAAAGATAAGAAATAACTAATACATCCTTCACAATCACATGCATTCCAGATGGCATTTTAAGATTAAAAACCGATACATACTTCATGTCTTCAATTCCAGTATTCGACACAACACAACACCGCATAGCACAGCACAGCAAGAAGCTCAAACCTAAATGTCAAACTCAAAACAGCGGATCTCAACCCTGCACGAGTAATTAAAATCTAAACAGAACAAATTCAGCCTAACACAACTTAACACAGCCAGTGAAAGTAAAACAGGCAGCACTGCTTCTTTTTTTATTTAAAGTCTTTTCACATAAGTCATATTTGACTGATATTACGATTATCAAAATAACAACATATGTCAGCAACTTACACCAAAATAATAACAGACCTCAAGAAGAAGAAAAAACACATACACTTATTTAAGATAAGATAATACTTATTTGTCCTGTAAAAGGAAATTTGCTCTGAAACACACCATCAACGTAACATGTAAATAAATAGGATCCATATGAAACGTAACATAATTCAACGTAAGACATAAACTTATATACATAAACAAGTGTTTAAACACATTACAATCATAGCTAAAAGCAAGTTAAAAACATCACTTGGTTTGTCTGTTTGTTTGTTGTTGTTGTTTTCTGTCGCAAAAACAAACATTTATGGACACTTGCAAAAACACAGCACACAAACAAAGTCACTGGCGGTACTCGCAAAACCTTCTTCGGCCTCCGCTACCTTCTTTACTTTCGTTGTAACACAGAACCAGGGAAAAAACGGAGCACGTGATAACAGGCAGACAGTGGCACACCCGACCTCTGACGCTATCAAAACACACAATTTAAAAAAAAAAAGAAAAAAAAAAGCAACAATAAATAAAACCCAGAAAACAAAACAAAAACGCTTTTGTAAATAGACAATACAA
>JABMCL010003012.1:565000-572500 GCA_018857735.1 Alviniconcha marisindica
TTCAGGGTGTATGTCTTTCCTCCTTCGATCCTCATTCACACTGCAAATGGTAAGCTGATTTAGCGGTGCCTTGTTACTCTAAGCTTAAGTGATTCCTTTGTGTTCTAGTTCTGTCTGAAAACTGCCAAACAAACCTTTGGAGAACTACCGCTACGCTACAGCTACTGACCTTATCTGACTGTGCCACAAATCACGTGTCAATCAATCAATCAATCAATCAGTCAGTCAATCATTTTTGTATTTTATGTCTGTTCACAGTGAGGAGATATTAGACACCAAAAAGGAGCATATATTAGTATACTATACTAACTTACCGACAAGACAATGAACAATCAATTTAGCAATGAAATTTATAACCTCAGCATTAGAACAAATCACGTGTGTGCGTGCGTGCGTGCGTGCGTGCGCGCGCGTGCGCGTGCGTGTGCATGTGTGTGTGTGTGTGTGTGTGTGTGTGTGTGTGTGTGTGTGTGTGTGTGTGTGTATGTGTGCGTGTGCGTGCGTACGTGCGTGTGTACACATGCGTATGTGTGTGCGTAGCGGGTATCAATGAGGGTGAGGTGTGTGTGTGTGTGTGTGTATGTGTGCGTGTGCGTGCGTACGTGCGTGTGTACACATGCGTATGTGTGTGCGTAGCGGGTATCAGTGAGGGTGAGATGGGGGCAGGAGGGTTCCAGTGAGGGTTGGAGGGTGGCTTCATGAAGTGGGGGGTAGGCCTGGGTGGAGGGAGGCGGATGCTGTGTGCGTTCAAAGAAAAAACAGGGAAAAGGAACTGAATGATCGGCAGTGCATGACTGATGTTACGTAACAGTTCTTAAAGAGGGATTATTTTATTTTATTTTTTAAATAGATTTTCTGAGAACAACACACACACACACACACACACACACACACACACACACACACACACGTTTTATCAATAGCACCAATCTCTCCCTCCGAAAGGTGCACGTGCCAAAAGTTGCAGGAAATGAGTGGAGTTGCGGCAAAGGACGACGGGAAGCGTAGCACGTGCGCGATTCACGTGCGCGTGTGTATGCGCGCGTGCACGCGTCACTGAGGCTCTAAAAGTGCGTTCAGAATATTGTCCGTGCGATGGAATAAATTGGTGACACGGGGGCGAGCCGTAAACCCTCCAGCAGAGACGAAGTGGAGCGCATGCGCCTAGAAAAGCGTCTTCAAAGAGAGGAGAGAAAAGTGTGGAACTTCGTTGGGAGGATTTGATGAAGATTGGGCGGGATGGGGAAAAGGAAAAATACTGAAAGGAGGAGACGAGAGAGAGAGAGGGCTGGAGGGTTGGTGAGGGGAGGAGGGGGGGGGGTAGGGGCAATCACGAACTTAAACCTACAAAATCAAGACAAGAAGAGAGGGGGGGGGGGGGGGCGGAGGGTCGGAGAGAGCGGGGGTGGTTGGGGGGGGGGGGGGCGGTTAGGGACAATCATGAACACAAACCTACAAAATCAAGACGAGAAGAGAGAAAGAGAGAGGGTGGTGGGAAGGGGGGTTGAGGGGCTATTACGAACTCAAACCTACAAAATCAAGACGAGAAGAGAGAGAGAGAAGTGCGTAACTACGTTGGGAGCATTCGGTGAACACTGGGACGCGGAATATGGATGGATTGAAAGGAGAAAACGGGAGAGAAGGGGTAGGGGGGGGGGGGGGGACGGGCAGCATAAACACAAAACAACAAAATGAAAACCAACAAAAGTTAAAAAATGTCCGCGTACAAAACATGCAGTGGGAAAGTCTTGAAAGAGAAGAGAAGATGTGATGAAGATTGGGGCGGGAGGGGGCGGGAGGGGGCAGGGGGGCGGGAAAGAAAGAAGGAAACGAGATAGAGAGCGACTGGACACATAAAAGACACACAGAGAAGAACATCAAGCACAAATTCAAAACAACAACCACACGGAGTCTAAAAAATCTGCAGCTTCCTAACGATATAAACTTACGTCAAAATGAATCTACCATCCGTTGAGAGACAGACAGACAGACAGACAGACAGAGACAGACAACAGAGACAGAGAGATGATCAGTAATAAACCAAATGTGAGCCGGAAGCCACCGCGCAAAAACAATAATAATAATAATAAATAACTTTTGTATAGCGCTATTCTCTGGTGAACCCAAACTCACTGCGCTTTACAACATTCTCCAACATTTTCTAAGTTTCACAAACATAATACATATAATTATGACAACTATGTATAATACACAAGTACATGTGCCATATGAGAAAGCAGCAATCTATAAAGAAAATGAATCATTATATTACTACCTACCCTTAATTCCATCTCTCCCAGTCCCACCCGCACCCCAACTCACACACACACACACACACACACACACACACACACACACACACACACACACACACACATACACACACACACACACACACACACACACACACACACACACACACACACACACACACACACACACATATGAAACAGGTAGCGGTTGGCATGTACAAATCAATCAGAAGGCTTGGCGGAAGAAATGCGTTTTTAGGTTAGCTTTGAAAGTTGGGAGGGAGGGAGAAGCTCTCAGGTCGGCCGGCAGCGAGTTCCAGACAGTCGGAGCAATGTAACCAAAAGAACGTTCACCGAAGGTTTTCAGTTGTTGTTTTTTCGAATTTTACAATACACAGACGCAAGCGCAAACACAACACACATGCACACACACTCACGCAAGCACACACACACACACACACACACACACACACACACACACACACACACACACACACACACACACACAGGAAATAAATAAAAATGTCGATGACCTGATTTCTCAGTATCAATTGACTTATAACCGTTGACCCAGATTCTCTATTCAAATGATTCACAATCCCCAAAGGGAGGCCGGGTATGGCTGATGTGACCTCCTGTCTGGAATCTCAGGGTTGTTATTTGATTCCCTTTCCTATCCTATCTCCTCAGTCATTTTTCTGCCTAGTCCTCTTAGTCCTTCTGTCTTGTCATATTTCCGCGAACGGTCCATTCTGTTTACTTTTTCCAAAAAAAATCTCCAACATTTTTCAATAAGCAACAGGCTTTTGTTGTATGGCTCTTGTTGAGCTGGTAGGAGATGATAATTGGTAGGTAGGTGGTATGTGCAGCTTGCTACCGTATGGCACTGATATCTGGTATTATGCTTTTCTTCTTCTTCTTCTTCTTCTTCTTCTTCTTCTTCTTCTTCTTCTTCTTCTTCCCGCCATCCCTGCTTTATTTTATTTTTATTTTTATTTTTATTGTTTCTGTCTATTCTTCTTCTTTTTTTTCTTTTTTTTCTTTTCTTTTTTTCTTCTTTTCTTCCTCTTCTTCTTCTTTCTTCTTCTTCTTCTTCTTCTTCTTCTTCTTCTTCTTCTTCTTCTTAATCTGTTATCTGGATAAATTAGACAGAATGGTTGACAATACCAGCATGTCCTAACCTTATACGCTTTTGTACAAGGGCAGTGTTCAAAAGACTAACTTCCAAATTTGTGTTTGATGTTGTGTATGTATGTTTTGTTTTACGTTTGATTAGGGATTGAAATTTGTGGATTAGACTTGAGAAAGGATGAGAAGAGTTCTGAAATTTGCGTTTGGCAGTTTGATCGTCCTGTGGTGCCTTGTGTGGTTGACAGGACGTTAAATTCCAGTCACTAACTAACTAACCTTCTGCGGTTGACAGCACGTTAAAATCCAGTCACTAACTAACCTGGTACGGTTGACAGGACGTCCCGTTATTAACTAACCTACCTTGTGTGGTTGACAGGAGGTCCCGTTACTAACTAACTAACCTTGTGTGGTCGACAGGACATTAAAATCCAGTCACTAGCTAACCTTGTGTGGTTGACAGACAGCACGTTAAAATCCAGTCACTAACTAACCTTGTGTGATTTACAGGACGTTAAAATCCAATCACTAACTAACTAACCTTGTGTGGTTGACCGGACTTTAAAATCCAGTCACTAACTAACCCTGTGATGTTGACAGCACGCTAAAATCCAATCACTAACAAACCCTGTGTGGTTGACAGGACATTAAAATCCAATCACTAACCAACCCTGTGTAGTTGACAGGACGTTAAAATCCAGTCACTAACTAACCAACTCTGTGTGGTTGACAGGACGTTAAAATCCAGTCACTAACTAACCAACCCTGTGTGGTTGACAGGACGTTAAAATCCAGTCACTAACTAACCAACCCTGTGTGGTTGACAGGACGTTAAAATCCAGTCACTAACTAACCTTGAGTGGTTGACAGGACGTTAAAATCCAATCACTAACTAACTAACTCTGTGTGGTTGACAGGACGTTAAAATCCAATCACTAACTAACCCTGTGTGGTTGACAGGACATTAAAATCCAATCACTAACTAACCCTGTGCGGTTGACAGGACGTTAAAATCAAATTACTAAAACTAACTAACTAACTAACCCAGTGTGTTGACAGGACGTTAATATCCAATTGCTAACTAACCATGATACGCAAATGATTAGCATATCACAAGGGAGATAATCAAAAGAAACCAGACATATGCACACTCGACAAAGAGATCCAGCCCAATATGTGTTTGCCATCTTTCCATCCAGGTTCTGAACTTTAGCGTATAAAAACGTAAAAGCAGACGTAGACTTGCAGCTTCAAAACATCGCCGCCATCATCAAAGCGGAGGTGAGAATGGAGTGTGTGTTTGCGTGTCAAACGCTCGCTTATTTTGATGAGTCCGATTCCCTGTTTTTATTTGTCAAACAATACCTTCTCGCGCTCCGTGCCTCATTCTTACCACGTGTTCAGCGAGAGGCGGCACTTCTGCGGACATTCTCCAACCATTGTTTTCCTCTTCCTTCAGACACTTCCTCCGCCACAGCGGTGGCAGAGCGGTTCAGTTCATCGCTTCCTCCGCTTGTTCGCTCGCCGGCTGAAGTCTTCGTCTTTTCGTCTCTGTCTTTTCGTCTCTGTCTTTTCGCTCTTCTCTTTGGAAAAAGAAAGTCGTGTGTTTCCGAGGATTATTGTAAATAAAGTGAGATGAGGTATTCAGTTTTTTTGGGGTTTTTTTTTTTTTTCGGGGGGGGGGGGGGGTGGGGGGGGGGGGGGGTTAAACAATTTTTTGTGGCCACTTGCCAAAAACAAATTAGTTCATTTTTTAATACAAGCAAGTTTGATGCCTCAGAGAGACACTTTGACACTTTTATTCCTTGCTACTTCTGACAAAGTCCATAACAATGGTGTGAAATCCAAATCCGGATGATGTACTTAACAAAATGTTCTGCCACAGTCACACACACACACACACACACACACACACACACACACACACACACACATACTCACACACACACACACACACACACACACACACACACACACACACACACACACACACACACACACACACACACACACACACACACACACACACACACACACACACACTCACATATGAATCGCTCGACCAGTTCTCACCGCTCACCAATCAGTCACGCACACAAAATATAATAATCACTATGAGAATTCTGCAAAATGAGATTAACAGGCCTTTTTAAAGCGTTTGGTTTAAAATAAAATCGCTTGATGTTTACAATCCTTTTTGTACATCAGATAAATTTTTAAGTTTTCATGTGCAGCCCTCTTTCTCGCCGTCTGTAATAAATATGACCTGATTCACACTGACTGACTGACAGAGATAGAGAAACGGAGACAGACACACAGAGAGACTGAAGGAGACAGACTGACAAAGACTGATGAACAGAAAGAAACGAGAGTACAGAGAACCAGTTACCCAGGCAGGAAGGGAGGGTGTGTGTGTGGTGGGGGGGGGGGGTGAAGGAGGTGATGGTGTGGGGGGGGGGGGGGGGGGGGAGTCTTTCAACATCTATTATTTACAACAGGATTAATTCAGCGGATATTTCTTATAGCCTACATGAGAAGAAAACAGATCTTCTCCCCTCCTCAAACGAAACGTATATCTACAAAACCTCTGGCCATCTTGGTTTTTCACACCTACAGCCTTCTGGTCACAGCGACTTTTCTGCCCACGTTTTCTTAACCTCATTCTCTTCCCGGGAATTTCCCCCCTAAAAATCTGCGTTAGAACTGTCTCCAAATGTAAGCAGAAATTTCAAGGCGATAAATCTCACTCGGTAAAAGGAAACAGTGCGCGGCATTTGGAATCTTTTAATCATTGCTGTTCAGCTTTTAATGCATTATCAACGAGGCCGCATCCTTGAGGACTTGACGGAGAATAAAAGAGGGCTAATATTTGGTAACTAAACATAGAAAATCTTTTCCCAGATTAAGACGGCAAACAGCGATAGATTATCTTTCGGGCTTGATAGAACTACACCTGCAGATAGTAGAAAGTGTTCGGGGTTAAAAAAAAAAAAAAAGAAAGAAAGAAGAAAAGACAGAAAAAGAAAGCGATGGAATTTGCTTTTGATCTCTCTCTCTCTCTCTCTCTCTCTCTCTCTCTCTCTCTCTCTCTCTCTCTCTCCTCTCTCTCTCTCTCTCTCTCTCTCTCTCTCTCTCTCCATCATCCACCACACTCACACCACACACACACACACACACACACACACACACACACACACACACACACACACACACACACACACACACACACACACACACACACACACACACACACACACACACACACACACACACGCAGAGAGGGTGGAAGAGGGAGGGGGTGGATACAGAGAAAATGTTTTTAATATGTGGTTGTCTTTATTCGTTTTTTGTTCGTTCATGTGAGTGTGCTTCGCTTTTACTGTATTCATTGTTTATTTTATTTCGGGGGTTGTTTGGTTCTGAGGTTTGTGTGTGTATATATGTATGTGTGTGTGTGTGTGTGTGTGTGCGTGCGTGCGTGCGTGCGTGCGTGCGTGGGTGTGTGTGTGTGTGTGTGTGTGTGTGTGTGTGTGTGTGTGTGTGTGTGTGTGTGTGTGTGTGTGTGTGTGTGTGTGTGTGTGTGTGTGTGTTGGGGGATTGTTTGTTGTTTGTTTGTTTGTTTGTTGGTGGGGGGGGGGGGGGGGATAAAGAGAGGGGCGAGGGAAAAGAGAAACTCAAGTAAGTTTAAAATTCATTTGTTTGTTTCTTGTTCAGTCTTCATATACATCATCTTCTCGGTCAGCACCATGCTCTGACAGACGTTACGTTCCACACTGAGCAGACATACAGCACCATTACTAACAGAAGAAGACAGACAAGCAGAAAACCAACAAACAAGCCAACCAAAAAACAAGGAAGAAACCTTCATTGGCAATGCAATCAGTTCCCAGGTTGTAAAATACGCATTACTGTTGGCTTCTCAATGACTTCTCGTAATGATCACAGCGCCAACTGTGGCGCTGGACACGCGAGCGCTGAACAGAATGCCCCAGGGACGTGTTTCACGTGCTGCGTCCAGGCGTGAAATTAATAATGCTTCAGTCTTTCCATGCAAATGTCCATGTGTTTATTTTGGTCCCTTGTTCCAGACAAGGGGAGTGAGAGCGCCGTTAAAGTCGCA
>JABMCL010003012.1:577500-580000 GCA_018857735.1 Alviniconcha marisindica
CGCGCACACACACATACACTCACGCACACACACGCACGCACGCACACACACGCACGCTCGCTCGCACACACACACATACACGCACGCACGCACGCACGCACGCACGCACGCACGCACGCACACCACACACACACACACACACACACACACACACACACACACATCCCTGTAATCACTCAGTTAAAAGCAGGAGGATCACAAAAAAAGAAGATAGCCTCACCACACGTGGAACTGGTTACAGCCTGGAGACACTCCAGAGTGGTCTCCCTTTGTCACGTGATCCTCCTGTAATGACGTCGCCACTTGAACTACTACAAGTGCACCAAGAGACGGCGGGCGCTGGCACGAGTTTTGAAATTGAAATGCCGCACGTGGGTTTGTAATGAAGGATTCTGGGATACATGTGCTTACGGCTATGACTAATGAGCTCAAGAGTCGGAAAGAGGTTTTTTAGTTTGTTTGTTTGTTGGTTGGTTGGTTGGTTGGTTGGTTTTTTTTGTTTTGTTTTTTGTTATTGTTGTTTTGTTGTTGTTGTTGTTGTTGTTGTTATTGTTTGTTTGTTTTGGGTTTGTTGTTGTTTTGTTTTTGTTTGTTGGCTTGTTTTTGTTTTGGGTTTCTTTGTTTTTGTTTGTTTTTTGTTTGGTGTTTTCGTTGTTTGTTTGCTTACTTGCTTGCTTGCTTTTGTGTGTGTGTTTGTTTGCTTATTTGTTTGTTTGCGGTGGGTTTTTGTTTTTGCGGGGTGTGTGCGTGTGTGTGTGTGTATGTGTATGTGTGTGTGCGTGTGTGTGTGTGTTATGTTTTGTTTTGTTTTGTTTGGCTTTTTGGTTTGGTTTGTAGTTTTTTCCAGCCAACTCACTCACTCAAAAGCACGCACGGCTCCATACTGAAGGTGCGATGTTGCTATTGTGTTTCAGCAGCCTATAGGAAGTGATTTGCTTAGCATTTGTGCACAGTGTAGGGACAGAGGCGCGTGCTTGCACCGCTGGGGGCCAAACGGCAAAGAGACCGCGGAATGCGACAAACGAGCTAAAAGAGTCTTGATGGTGTTTGTTCAGTCACACCTCGCTGAATAATCACTCCCGAAGTTTGTGTTCAAAATTCAGTAGATAAATTTTAAAAAATCAAATGTGGGCATTTTAAACCAAAGTTCGATTTGTTGTTGTTGTTGTTTTGATTTTGTTCTGTTGCTGGTGTTGTTGCTGCTGCTGCTGTTTTGTTTGTTTCTGTTTGACTGTTGTTTGCTATTGATGTTGTAGACTGTTGCTGTTGTTTTAAATTATTATTTGCTTTGCTCTCCTCTCTCTCTCTCTCTCTCTCTCTCTCTCTCTCTCTCTCTCTCTCTCTCTCTCTCTCTCTCTCTCTCTCTCTCTCCTTCTTCTTCTTCTTCTTCTTCTTCTTCTTCTTCTTCTTCTTTCTTTCTTCTTCTTTGTATTTGTTTCTTTCTTTGTTTTAAACTGGCCTCACTTCTACATAATTAACACACAAGGGAGTGAATTAGCGCTCGAAAGACGTCACACAAACACAACAACAAAGACGGTAACTCTCACTTCGACGTGTTGGACTGAAAACGGAGAGCTTGGGGTGGGAGGAGGGGGTAGAGGGGGGTTACCGCCCATAAGAGTTGGACCCTCTTGCGAACCACTTTAAGGCAGCGACACGTGTAAGGTGGGATCGTGCGAACACACACTTCAGCACGTGAATCTCGTTTCTCTCAATAAGCAGGACAATATTTCATAGCACGGCACTTAGCCAGGACAACTGCTCGCAGACATCAGCAGGTTTTTATGGACGATGCCAGACCTGATTCAATCTGGAAACGCCTCGAAGCATGTTGGACAGTTGGGGGAGGAGGTAACTGGAGAGAAGGGGGCGGGGGGCAGAGGTAACGGCTGAGAGATACAGACAGGAACACGGCGGATAACTGGTGCTACGACTGAAACCGGAGAACCTAAAATGTTTTCCGACTCTGAGCGTTCCGAATCTCAGTCCAAAACAATCAGAGGAGGGGATGGGGGGGGGGGGGGGGGGGGGGGAAGGAGGCAGGTATGTGGATAGGTAGGTGGAGAGGTGGATAGGAGGCAGGTATGTGGATAGGTAGGTGGAGAGGTGGATAGGAGGCAGGTATGTGGATAGGTAGGTGGAGAGGTGGATAGGAGGCAGGTATGTGGATAGGTAGGTGGAGAGGTGGATAGGAGGCAGGTATGTGGATAGGTAGGTGGAGAGGTGGATAGGAGGCAGGTATGTGGATAGGTGGATGGAGAGGTGGATAGGAGGCAGGTATGTGGATAGGTAGGTGGAGAGGTGGATAGGAGGCAGGTATGTGGATAGGTAGGTGGAGAGGTGGATAGGAGGCAGGTATGTGGATAGGTAGGTGGAGAGGTGGATAGGAGGCAGGTATGTGGATAGGTAGGTGGAGAGGTGGATAGGAGGCAGGTATGTGGATAGGTAGGTGGAGAGGTGGATAGGAGGCAGGTATGTGGATTGGTGGATGGAGAGGTGG
>JABMCL010003012.1:587500-595000 GCA_018857735.1 Alviniconcha marisindica
ATTCTCTTTCGAAAACTCTTTTAACTGACTGCAAATTTAAGCTATATTATTCAGTTATGACTGATATATATCCCTAGAGGACACAGAGAATAATTTCCAAGCTATAAATTCTCAGACGGCTGTGACGTCACAGGGCGGTCTGGGCCGGCAGTCTGGCTGATAGTTATAATGTAGATGTGATGATGGCTTCTACATCACACAACCACAAATCTCGCAGCTTATCGCTGGGGGCGTGAAAGGACGAGAGCCACGTGCCATGCAGCGTTTGGTGTTGCCTCTGTGGGCATTGCATTCCCGATAGCGCAGATGGGCTGCTAGGATAAGCTCGATTCCACTAATTTCACTGGACGCCTGGATTTTCCTTTAGGCCGGTATGGACTATGGCTCTTCTTGGCATCTTCGTCCACCCGTTTATTTCAAGTCAGCCCCTCTTTTTTTAAGATGCCAATTTGATGTCACTGAAAAAGAGCTTCATATGTCCAAAGAGGATACTAGTTTTATTTTAAAGAATCTCTTTAAATCTTTTAATCTTTGTCCTAATAAGCAGCGCTCTGTTTAACTTTTTGAGTGTCTGGATAAAGAATCTCTCATGAGTCTTTGGGATGTCATGATTGTTACCCCTTGCTTGAATGTTTATTCTCTTCTCTTTTTTCTCTTTTTTTCTTTGCTGTGTGTGTGTGTGTGTGTGTGTGTGTGTATGTGTGTGTGTGTGTGTGTGTGTGTGTGTGTGTGTGTGTGTGTGTGTGTGTGTGTGTGTGTGTGTTGTGGGGGCGGTTTGTTTTGTTTTGTTGGTTTGTTTTTGTTGTTGTTTGTTTGTTGGTTGGTTGGTTGGTTGTGTAGAGTAACTACCTGTTTGGTAGTTGCTATGACAAAGGCAAGCTCGGCCAAAAACGTGGCACTCATTGAGCAACAACAACAACAACAAGAAAAACAGTTTGTCTGGTTCTTCTGTCTATGATTTAGCTGGGCCTGACGTTTCTAAGATACAAAGGGTACACAAAATGACAAAACAAATACACCCAAAAGAAAAATGTATACTGTACTGGGCTGTGTGCACCTTTAACACGACTCGGGCGCACGTTGCTACCTCTGTCTACGCACAGGCTGTCTCATGTTCCTTAATGTCTTGGCTGTTTTATGTTGCTATGCAAAGTTAACGATCTCAACATTATGCCTTATTCCATGTGAAGCGTTTATTTGACGCTTGGCAGTAAACTTATGACTGCGTTGTATCGTATGTCCTTATCGATTGCCCGATATTGTGTTGTGTTGTACAGGAATGTTGATGGCTGCACGGTCCATTTCCATCACACATTATAACAGGAATAAAAACAATCGATATAAGCATGTGTGAATGGCAGATGTTCACTCAGGGATGTATACAGCATGCGCCCTCTGTTCCAAATCGAGTTTATCTTTTGTAAAGAAATATAATAGCAAAATAACTTCTATTTTGTTGATTAAGATTCAGGCTTTTGTTGTTTTAAACAAACACACACACACACACACACACACACACACACACACACACACACACACACACACACACACACACACACACACCACACACACACACACACACACACACACACACACTCACACACACACACACACACACACACACACACACACACACACACACACACACACACACACACACACACAACTACACACACGCGCGCGTACGCACGCACGCACGCACACACGCACGCACGCATGCATGCACACACTGGCATGGTTCAGTTGTAAAATTCTCACGTCAATCATAAGACCAAGGCCTATTCATGTACCCCTACCCCCACCACCCGAATCTCGATCCCCACTCCCCCCCCACCCTTACACACACACACACACACACACTTACTCTCTCACCACCTCTCTCTCTCTCTCCTCTCTCTCTCTCTCTCTCTCTCTCTCTCTCTCTCTCTCTCTCTCTCTCTCTCTCTCTCTCTCTCTCTCTCTCTCTCTCTCTCTCTCACACACACATCTACTCTCCTCTCTCTCTCTCTCTCTCTCTCTCCTCCTCCTCTCTCTCTCTCTCTCTCTCTCTCTCTCTCTCTCTCTCTCTCTCTCTCTCTCTCTCTCTCTCTCTCACACACACACGCGAAAACAGTAAATGTTTTCTTTCAGAGCCATGAAATATGAACAACAAGAAAAAACTTTCAGTCCGTACAAGAAACATCTGAACAACTAGAATTCCCAGGTGTACCTTGTGGGAAGGAGAGAAGAAGAAAAAAGAAGAAAAAAACTATGCATTTACTTTCTTCACGGCAAGAGGTCGTTAAATTCTCTGGTCTTTTCTGCCTGAATGAATCTGACTATCAATCTATATGAAACGTGTTTACAAGTAGCGTTACTAAAAGGAGAGTAACGCGTGGAGAACACGAATTAATGTTGAGCCCTTGCTTCAGTGCTGATCCATATATCCATAACAAAAGCCCTCTTGATATGTATACGCGACAATGACCCTCTTAAGAACACGCCGCGGCAGGAATATTAGTTAAACCTTGAGGCCCCGGTTCGCAAGTGCTTAATAAATAACTAAATAATTAGACACTTGACAAGGGTCTCGACCGCTAAATGCGCGGCCGGCCGCCGCGGCTCCCTCTACGCTTCGACAAGACCGCGTGTAATATTTATCGATGTTTTGACATCAATATTACCTGCCGTGGGCCGTGCCCGCTAATGTGACTGTATCGATTTAACAATCAAATTTCTGAGGTAATGAACATATGTAAAAAGCGCTCCTACAAATTACCATGCACTTCCTCGCCCTAACAGAGGCAGGGAGCAGGCACAAAACGAGAAGTAATGCGCGGCAATTTCCTGCCCCCTCCAGGCACCAGTCTTTTGATGGCCGACCCGTCGCCAGTGCCCCCCTCACCGCTGCAGCCGCTCATTAGCTCTCAGACTCCTGTGTCCGTCACGGCGCAGCCCGCTCACCTTTGAATGCCCGTCGAGCGCGCGGTTCGCCATTGGCCGCCATTGACTGGCATTGTTCCTGTCCCAGCGCTTCTCGCAGACTTCCGGTCGCTTCTGCACTGCTTCCGGTACGCGGCCGAGCGCCTGCGCGTTGGAGACAAACGGCGGCCATTGCGGGTTTCCTTCGCACGCCTGCCAAGTGCACCGTCGTTGGATCACTTCTGTGGACATTCTTTGAAGTGTCGTGCGTTTGACGGCCTCTGTAATGGGAGCTGAACAGATCTCTGCGGTGTGATTTCTGTGGATGTCCTTCGCTTGGCGCAGAGCTGGTGTGTATGTCATTTTTCTGGCACAGAGCTGGAGTGGATGTCCTTTGGTTGGCACAGAGCTGGAGTGGATGTCCTTTGGTTGGCACAGAGCTGGAGTGGATGTCCTTTGGTTGGCACAGAGCTGGAGTGGTGTCCTTTGGTTGGCACAGAGCTGGAGTGGATGTCTTTGCTTGGCACAGAGCTGGAGTGGATGTCCTTTCGTTGGCACAGAGCTGGAGTGGATGTCCTTTGGTTGGCACAGAGCTGGAGTGGATGTTCTTTGGTTGGCACAGAGCTGGAGTGGATGTCCTTTGGTTGGCACAGAGCTGGAGTGGATGTCCTTTGGTTGGAACAGAGCTGGAGTGGATGTCCTTTGGTTGGCACAGAGCTGGTGTGTATGTCATTTTTCTGGCACAGAGCTGGAGTGGATGTCCTTTGGTTGGAACAGAGCTGGAGTGGATGTCCTTTGGTTGGCACAGAGCTGGAGTGGATGTCCTTTGGTTGGCACAGAGCTGAAGTGGATGTCCTTTGGTTGGCACAGAGCTGGAGTGGATGTCCTTTGGTTGGCACAGAGCTGGAGTGGATGTCCTTTGGTTGGCACAGAGCGGGGTGTTTTTTAAATTTTTTCATTTTTCTGGCACAGAGCTGGAGTGGATGTCCTTTGGTTGGCACAGAGCTGGAGTGGATGTCCTTTGGTTGGCACAGAGCTGGTGTGGATGTCCTTTGGTTGGCACAGAGCTGGAGTGGATGTCCTTTGGTTGGCACAGAGCTGGTGTGGATGTCCTTTGGTTGGCACAGAGCTGGAGTGGATGTCCTTTGGTTGGCACAGAGCTGGAGTGGATGTCATTTTTCTGGCACAGAGCTGGAATGGATGTCCTTTGGTTGGAACAGAGCTGGAGTGGCTGTCCTTTGGTTGGCACAGAGCTGGAGTGGATGTCCTTTGGTTGGCACAGAGCTTGTGTGAATGTCCTTTCGTTGGCACAGAGCTGGAGTGGATGTCCTTTCGTTGGCAAAGAGCAGGCGTGGATGTCCTTTCGTTGGCACAGAACTACCTCAGTCAAAGACGAATGGACATCTCCATTCATTCTCTCTTTCAGCCACCAGCTTGTAGGACCAAGGCTCCTCCGGATGTCTTCTGCTGGTAACCTCGAATCTTGATATTGGTCAACGCCTACTTCAGTTCCGTTCAGTTCCAAATGGTGCCGGTGCGCTCGGAAAAGCCCATATGCGCTCCATCCCGCTTCTCAGAAGTTTTCCCAACATTGTCTTTGATTCCATTGTTCGTCTGATTGCGATGGCCCCCTCTCGTCCGTTCAAGGAAGATCGTCGAGCGTTTTCTCTTTCCATACCTCTCTCCTATATCCGATCTACAGCGTGATGGGGCCGCAGGGAGTGTCTGAAGCTCCTCAACACTTCAGCTCTTCCCAGACGCAAGCCAAATGTGATGGTTGCTGTACCCGCCAGTCTGTCTGCTGACACAGTCAACCGCGAAGGCCATATTATGGCGAATAGAAGCAGATTTGTTTTATTCATTTATTTATTTATTGATTGGCTGTTCCACTTATTTGATATTTTACACCCACTCAAACGCCAAGTTAGTTAGTTCATCTTAACGTCCCGTCAACAGCACAGGTTCACATCTGGACAAATCTCCATAGTGGAGAAACACAGGCCAACAAAACAAAAAAGATCTAACTCACCCTTCGTCGTCTTCTTCTCCTCCTCCTCCTCCTCTTGTATTTTTAAGTACTTTATTGTCACTTGCGGGAAATTTGCGTTTTTACTGTGTAAGGCAAAGCAGCTGCAACAGCACTACCCATTCTTATCAGTATGTGTAATATAATTATTTCATGTGTCCAAACAGTGGAATGGATGCCAGTGTTTGGGATTTTTAAAGTGCGTGCAGATGCTGATGCATGCGGTTGCACACAGAGGATGTACGGATACCGTAAGAGAGTCTGCACTGAAAGTTGACTCTGGGACTCAAACCAGAGTCAGTATTGCACTTGGCTTGTGTCGACACACAGCCCTAGCCTTCGTGTGCTTTCTGGTGTCAAAGTCTTATCACACAGCCCTAGCCTTTCTGTTTTTTCAAGTGTCAGTGTCTTGTCATACAGCCCCAGCCTTGCTGTTCTCTCTGGTGTCAGTCTTGTCACACAGCCCTAGCCTTGTGTTCTTTCTGGTGTCAGTCTTGTCACACAGCCCTAGCCTTGTGTTCTTTCTGGTGTCAGTCTTGTCACACAGCCCTAGCCTTGTGTTCTTTCTGGTGTCAGTCCTGTCACACAGCCCTAGCCTTGCTGTTCTTTCTGGTGTCAGTCCTAGTGTCAAGATCTTGTCACACAGCCTATATAGCCTAGTGTTCTTTCTGGTGTTAGTCTTGTCACACAGCCTATATAGCCTTGTGTTCTTTCTGGTGTCAGTATTGTCACACAGCCCTAGCCTTGCTGTTCTTTCTGGTGTCAGTCTTGTCACACAGCCCTAGCCTTGTGTTCTTTCTGGTGTCAGTCTTGTCACACAGCCCTAGCCTTGTGTTCTTTCTGGTGTCAGTCTTGTCACACAGCCCTAGCCTTGTGTTCTTTCTGGTGTCAGTCTTGTCACACAGCCCATAAGCCTTGTGTTATTTCTGGTGTCAGTCCTGTCACACAGCCCTAGCTGCGTTCATTATTGAGTCCGTCTGCCACACAGCCTTAAAGCCTAGTGTTCTTTCTGGGCATTCTTGTCACACAGCCCTAGCCTTGTGTTCTTTCTGGTGTCAGTCTTGTCACACAGCCCTAGCCTTGTGTTCTTTCTGGTGTCAGTCTTGTCACACAGCCCTAGCCTTGTGTTCTTTCTGGTGTCAGTCTTGTCACACAGCCCTAGCCTTGCTGTTCTTTCTGGTGTCAGTCTTGTCACTCAGCCCTAGCCTTGTGTTCTTTCTGCGGTCAGTCTTGTCACACAGCCCAAGCCAAAGCGAGAGGGAAACCTTAATTTCTGCGTCCGCAGTACCCACTGCGAGAGGAAAAAGAGGGAGACGAAGAGCGCGGCAGTACAGCTGCGATGGAATCACGTTATTCAGAGATCCCGCGTGCTGACAGCAGCAACACGGAAACGTTGAAGATGTCCGCAGGCAGTACAAGAATCCTTTCCTCGGGCAACAACGGCAGCACTGTGGAGCTGAATAGGGTCTCCATCGAGGAATGTTAAATGAATCGCATGATTTAATCAGATGTGGATAATGGGGAAACGAGATGTGAAATCAGTGTTTAGGAAAAGGGTTAGAGTTTTCGCATTAGATATCTCTGCTTTGGGAAAATTGGCGAGATTGTAATGCAATTTACGGAAAAGTTTTGATAATGGTGCGTGTCAAATTGCGTAAATCAGCGTCTGAACTGGCATATCCGCGCAGAGAAAAACCTGTGTTACAGTATCTGTTTCAGCTTGTCATTTTCTGTCGGGTCAATGGATTGCAAGGCTTGCTCGGGGGAGGAGAAGCGGATTGGAACAGACTGGTTGTGGAGCAAGATCCAAACACATAAAGGGTTAAAAAGAGCGTCGGCTAATTATAATGACAAAACACAACATGCGAATGTTCGGGGTAGTCCTCTTTTTGTTTTGTTTGTTTGTTTGTTTGTTTGTTTGTTTTTGAATAATTGTTCCAAGCACTGGACACCAAAACAGCTCAACCAAAAGCAGATAAATATTCTACATCTGATTTTTCACCGTTCAATTGTTGTTTAAGTGTTGTTTTGTAGCATGAAAAAAAGGGGGATTACCTCGAAAATTCGTATGTTGTGTTTTGTCTTAATAAATCAAGTTCTTTTAAACCTTTTGTGTGTTTGGATCCCGTTTTAGAACGCTAGTAGTCATTCTTGTATCAGATTGTGTGCGTGTGTGTGTGTGTGCGTGCCTGCGTGCGTGTGTGTGTGGAACAAATATTTCACATATATAAAACAACTTATAACATGTAAATTTTCAGATTGGCTTAAAGTGTAAGAAGGAATGTTCTCGTTCCATGGCCCCAGGGGTCGTTTAGCACGACATGGCTGGCTGGAGGAGGGAGAGGGAGGGAGGGGGGTCTGGTTGTGTGCATGCAGGTATGGAGGTGCATAATTGTACATATAGGTGTAAAAATGTAGCTGCACTGTTGGGCGTTTTTGTTGTCGTTGTTGTTTTCATGTATGTTTTCTTGTTTGTTTTTGTTGTTGTTTTTTGTTTGTTTTGTAGCGGGTTTGTGGGGTTGTTTGTTTGTTTTTGTTTGTTTTTGCTTGTTTGGTTTATTTATGGGTAGGTT
>JABMCL010003012.1:605000-612500 GCA_018857735.1 Alviniconcha marisindica
CACACACACACACACACACACACACACACACACACACACACACACACACACACAAATCGGTGGAACAGCTGGAAGAGATTAGTTTTGGCGGTGATTTTTGATGAGAGATGAAGGCGCCATCACCGACCTACAACCATCGATCTTGAAGACCAAACATTTCTGATGATGATGTAGAGCTTCATGTCCTCGGATGTCGGTTGACATGTTAGGGAAAAACTGTGACCAATGCCTAAGCACGGTTCAATGTTGCTTTACGTCCACAGAAACCGTAAGGCTCATTAGGACGGAAAGCCCAGGACGGCCACCTCGACTTTCACACAGCTCCTCAACTCTGACATCTCCGGCCAAACGAGTACCTGCGTTATACTGTGTAGCAGTGGATTTTTTTTTTTTTTCAATGCAGGAGATGACAGCGGAAAAATCGCTATACACGCCTTACGCTAGACCCATGTGGTAGGTACCATTCACTGCACCTTCCTTCCTTCCGGTGTTGCTTAATGTCCTCGGATGTCGGTTGACATATTATTAGGGACAAGCTGAGACCAGTGCGTGAGCATGGTTCAATATTGCTTTACGTCCACGGAAACATAAGGCTCGTTAGGACGGAAAGCCCAGGACGGCCACCTCGACTTTCACACAGCTCCTGAACTATGATTCACTGCACCGTCGTGTTACAACAGATGACAGCGACCAAAGATCTCGTGAACTGCACAGTGGCCAATCGTCTGGCTCTCTGAGTTCTTCACAGGAAATGGCAACAGCCAATCATTAGGGACGTTATTTTGTGTGACAATGGCCACACGTTTGGCCTTGATAGATTATAATGACCGCCTGTTATATGATGTATTATTGTTTACGACAACGGCCAAACGTTATGTTATTTGCAGATGACAATGGCCAAATGTTACTTTCTTTACAAACGACAATGGCCAAATGTTACTTTTTTTACAGATGACAATTTGCAACAACGCCCCCCAAGTTACCTTCTTTACAGATAGTTTACATGTGCGAATAAAAGCAACGTTCGCCTTGAGGTGACCCTATGCGGTTGACTGGACGTTTAAACCTCAGAACTAACTAGATCCAAACACATAAACGGTTTAAAAGAACGCTGTTTATTAGGGCAAAACACAACATGCGAATTTTCGGGGTAATCCCCTTTATCAAGCTACACAAAATTACACCTAAACGGTGAAAAACGATGGAAAATGTGATGGAGAGCTAAACCGCTTATCAGTTTTTGTCTTGTCCAGTGCTTGGAAGAAGTTGCTAGTAACGTAAAATGTGTTTGGATCTTGTTTTAGAACGCTAGCAGTCATTCTTGTTTCAGGGTTTTTTCAGAACGAACTAACTGACCAAGCAATCACCCAAACAACCAACTAACCTACCAACCAACCAGTGAACCAATCAACCAACCGATCGACCAACCGACCGACCGACTGACTGAATGACTGACTAACCAACTAACTAACTGACCGACCAATCACCCAAACAATCAACTAACCTACCAACCAACCAGTTAACCAACCAACCAACTGACCGACCGACTGACTAACTAACTGACTGACTAGCTAGCATATATTTCTTAGCTAGCTAACTAACCAACCAACTAACCAACCAACCAAATAACCAACCAACTAACTGACCGACCGACTGACTGACTAGCTAACTGAGTAGCTAGCGTAAATTTCTTAGCTAGCTAACAAACCAACCAACCGACCGACCGACCGACTGACTAACTAACTAACTGACTAACTGACTGACTGCCTGACTGACTGACTAGCTAGCGTATATTTTTAGCTAGCTAACTAACCAACCATCCAACCAACCAACCAACCAGCCAGCTTGCTAACTATCTAAGTATGTAACTAATATTTGACCAGGCGACAATGGCCAAACTCTACCTTTGTAACTTTAGGTCACAGAGGACAGTGTCTGCTGTTTGCTTGGGAGAAAATATCCAAGTGTGTAATGGACCTTATACTAAAATATATGATATTATTGTATTATATATATATATATAAGCTCTCAGTGTGTGTGTTATGTGTGTTGTGTGATGTTGTGTGTGTAGTTTGTGTGTGTGTGTGTGTGTGTGTGTGTGTGTTGTGTGTGTGTGGTGTGTGTGTGTGTGTGTGTGTGTGTGTGTGTGTGTGTGTGTGTTGTGTGGTTGTGTGTGTGTGTCGTGTGTGTGTCTGTGTGTGTGTTGTTTTGTGTGTGTGTGTGTGTGTGTGTGTGTGTGTGTGTGTGTGTGTGTGTGTGTGTGTGTGTGTGTGTGTGTTGTGTGTGAGAGAGAGAGGGGGAGGAGAGAGAGAGAGAGAGAGAGAGAGAATGTGTGTGTGTGTGAGGGGGGGGGGGGGATCAATATTCGGAATTAGCCCCGTGCAAAACTTCCATCATCGAAGAGACATGTCTGAAGAGACCTTCAAAATGTCGTGTGGCCGATATGTCTCTGCACAACATTATTTATTACACTTACATATTTACTGAATACATCTCACTGGGAAAAGTCCAAAAATCAACCACTTACTATATATTCTGTAATATTTAAAAATCAACTCATTCTGTCTACACGTACAAAAATGGACGGACCTAACTGAATATTTCTCAGATATTATTGTTACAGTACTCCTCAACCCTCACGAACTGACCTCAAGATATTTATTGCAATGGCGTTGTGGTGATTTTAATACACGGGATTTGTGTCCGAATTAAGGGGGACAACCCCGTGCATTGTGTAGCTGAGAGTTACCTTATCCTTACTACAGACGAGAGGCTAGCGTGTGACATTTTGACCCGTCTGGCTTTCCGTACTTCTCAGTGAATTCATTTGTCACCTCGACAAAGGTGGCCTCAGAGGAACATCATTATTATAATAACGAATCCTGTACTTCTCTTTCTTGCACATTTTATTAGTAATCTGATATGATTCGTTTGATGGGAATTCCATAATTATGGGTTGCTAGAGACGAGAAAGGGGTGCCCTGTGTGTGTTTTCTGTCTGTGAGAGACATAATAATAATGTAGGTGGGAGGAAGAGGAGAGGGAGAGAACTCGAATGCGAAAATTTGGTGTTAAAAGGATTGTATATTTCTTTTTCTCTCCTTGCTCTTCTTCGTCTTTTTTTTTTTTCTTTTTTTTTTTTTAATCCCTATAAAGATTATACGTAGCGGGAAGGTCAAGATGCAGGGAAGCTTCATCCGTGCCCGAGTTGTTCTCACGTTTGTATACGCCGGCTTCCATCGCTCTACTCGCATGAGAGCCATTTTTCTAAGGGAAGTGACACTGCAGGACAAATGAAAATGTGTCACTTGTCTCCCCTTTTTCTGACCTCCCCTGTCTTTCCTCTCGCTCCGCTCGTCCCACCTGGGCTGTTGGGGGTCTGTGGTTGTTAGGTACACATCTATATGGCCGCTTACGGGTAATTCCGACCGCTAGAGTCCCGTTCACTTTCAGCGGTCCTTGCACACCGAAATGATCATGAATGCAGGGACGAGAGTCATCGTGTTGGCGAAAGGTGTGGAAAGTACAGCACGTGTGTAATTAGTATAATAAGTGCGTGCGTGCGTGCGTGTGTGTGTGTGTGTGTGTGTGTGTGTGTGTGTGTGTGTGTGTGTGTGTGTGTGTGTGTGTGTGTGTCGTGTTGTTGTGTGGTGTGTGTGTGTGAACATATGTGTGTGTGAATGAGTTGTGTGTGTGCCCCCTCTCTCTCTCTCTCTCTCTCTCTCTCTCTCTCTCTCTCTCTCTCTCTCTCTCTCTCGTCCTCTCTCACCCCCTCTTTCTTTCCCTCTCTCTCTGTTTCAGTCTTTCTTACTTCACACACAGTCGTCGTCATCATCATCATCAAGCTGTAGTTGTAATATCAACATCGTCATTATTATTACATGGTAGAGATTCATAACACAGTATCACGCAGCTGTCATATGATAATGAAACTGTGTACAAGCGCGTAAATAAGTACTCTACATACAGCTTCTGCTGTTGCTGTTGTTTATTGCTCTTGTTTGTGTTTGGAAAACAATTATATTCTGACTGAATATAAGTCCTTTCCTAAAAAGCAGTAAAATAAAATCTCAAACAGAATGACTGCTGGCGTTCTAAAACAAGATGCAAACACAAAAAGGTTCCAGTTTGTGTGTCCGTGTCATAATAAATAGCGTTCTTTTGAACTTTTTTGTGTTCGGATCTAAAAAGCATTAAAACAATTCACTTTCTCTGTAGGTCGGCAGTGGAACAAACTCACCTTGCAGAGGGTCGGCAGTGGAACAAACTCACCTTGCAGAAGGTCGACAGTGGAACAAACTCACCTTGCAGAAGGTCGACAGTGGAACAAACTTCACCTTGCAGAAGGTCGACAGTGGAACAAACTCACCTTGCAGAAGGCCGTCAATGGAACAAACTCACCTAGCAGACGGCCGTCAGTGGAACAAACTCACCTAGCAGACGGCCGTCAGTGGAACAAACTCACCTTGCAGAGGGTCAACAGTGGAACAAACTCACCTTGCAGAAGGCCGTCAGTGGAACAAACTCACCTTGCAGAAGGCCATCAGTGGAACAAACTCACCTTGCAGAGGGTCGACAGTGGAACAAATTCACCTTGCAGAAGGTCGACAGTGGAACAAACTCACCTTGCAGAGGGTCGTCAGTGGAACAAACTCACCTTGCAGAGGGTCGACAGTGGAACAAACTCACCTTGCAGAGGGTCGTCAGTGGAACAAACTCACCTTGCAGAGGGTCGTCAGTGGAACAAACTCACCTTGCAGAGGGTCGGCAGTGGAACAAACTCACCTTGCAGAGGGTCGTCAGTGGAACAAACTCACCTTGCAGAGGGTCGTCAGTGGAACAAACTCACCTTGCAGAGGGTCGTCAGTGGAACAAACTCACCTTGCAGAGGGTCGGCAGTGGAACAAACTCACCTTGCTGCAGTGGGAGAAGCGATAAGTCAGCGGATGGTAAGACAAAGCAGACCTCGTGGACATACAGTCAAGCTGAATGGACGGACGCCATTGGGGTTCTGGTGCAGAGGAAGAAGTGATAAGTCAGCGGATGGTAAGACTAAGTGAACGCGAACACGTGTTGTATATTGTTAGCGTGCGGTGGCGGGTCACCTAAGGTGAAGGAGAACAACGATGAATTGCGCCTACCGTGTAACAGCCGTTAGTCAGTTGTCCTGTGTCCTCGTCGTGGGAAAGCAGCACGCTAAAGAACTGATTTCTTTTTCTTCGTCTTCTCCTTCCTTCTTGCCTTCCTTCCTTCTTTCCTTCCTTCCTTCCTTTCCTCCTTAATGAGTTCAGCATAAACAAATCATTTGTTCGTTTCTTTGGTCATTCATTCATTCATCCATTCATTCGATCCTTTGTTGGGCGGTTCTTGATGGATAGAAAGGTGCATGGGTGGATAGATGCACTATGTATGGATGAGTGGGTGGGTGGATAGATGGACGGGTGGATGGGTGGAGAGATGGGTGGGTAGATGGGTGGATAGGTTGGTAGATGAGTGGATGGGTGGTGGATGCATGAGTGGGTGGGTGGGTGGATAGATGGACGGGTGGATGGGTGGGTGGACGGGTGAGTGGGTGGGTGGTGGATGCACATGGGTGGATAAATGGACGGGTGGATGGATGGGGAGATAGGTGGGTAGGTGGGTGGATGGGTGGGTGGTGAATGGATGGGTGGGTGAGTAGAAAGACGAATGGGTGTGGGGGACGGATGGGTGGGGGTGGATGGGTGGGTGGCGGGTGTTTGGCTGAATGAATGGATCTATCGACCGATGGTTGATTTATCCGACCATGTGTCATCTTTGCTGCTAACGAGTTTCATATCAGATTATAACCATTGTTCAATAATGATTGGATTTTATCGTCCTGTCAACTGCGCAGGACCACCTCACGTTTTTTTCAGCAAAACTGGAAAAATAAATCACGGCTATTACAAGAGAAATAAAGGAAATCAAAATCAGAAAACAAATAGAAAGGAAAGCAGGCAACGTGTAGACACAGCGAGAGAGAGAGAGAGAGGGAGAGACCTGAGAGACAGACAGAGACAGAGAGACAGAAAGAGAAGAAAACAAAAACAAGAAGTTGTCTGGCCGAATGGGAAAGTTACCTTCCCCTAATTGAAAACATTATTTTGATTCGATCCTGCCGTTAAACGAATATGATTTTTTAACGTCAAATGGTGAGAATGCTGTGTGCAGTCTTTGGTAATCATATGTCCATGAATACGATGGACAAAGCATAAAGATAAAATACATGAATACAGAGTGAGAAACCCGTTCCCCTCCCACCCCATTGTGGTGCATAGTTCCGAGAGTTTCAGCTCACACACACACACGCACGCACGCACACACACACACGCACGCACACAGCACGCACGCACGCACGCACGCACCACACACACACACACACAC
Source organism: Alviniconcha marisindica (assembly GCA_018857735.1). NCBI lineage: Eukaryota > Metazoa > Mollusca > Gastropoda > Provannidae > Alviniconcha > Alviniconcha marisindica. Next base: position 611,406 of record JABMCL010003012.1, read on the forward strand.
ACACACGCACACGCACGCACGCTCGCACGCACGCACGCACGCACGCACGCACGCACGCACACACACACACACACACACACACACACACACACACACACACACACACAGAGTGTAGGCAGGCAGTAAACTCCACCAGAAGTGCATCCTCTAATGTACCAGAGTTATATCCTTAGAGGATGCACCTCAGGTGGAGTTTATGCACGTTGTATTTACACGCATGCCGGGAGAGAGTTACCGTAGGCGACTCAGGTCTTTGTTGTTGTACTTGTGTTACGTATTTCGGCGCTGATTAACTCCCTTGTGTGGTGATTCTGCACGAGCACATGGGCTTCGTTCTGTTTCAGATTGTTAACATCAGGATAATTGTGACAGTAAGCGTGGTCTGCCTAGTCTCCAGCCGAAATGGACCTCCATAGCATCATCAGTTATCATCCTCATCCTCAATTCTATCACTGCATGAAAAGATGTCTCATCTTCTGTAGCCCCTTATGTCATGATCTCGTGGTGACCTCAGTCTCGGTGTTCCTGCCTCCTACCTTGCCTGGGGCAGTTCTGATCAAAGCCCTCGACGCCACTGGACTCCACATAGGAGGATTGATGGAGGGACGTAGTGGTGGTCTGCTGTCTGGAGGGATGCAATAACTGCTGGTTCGCTTGACTTAATTCTGTTCGCTCGCATTATACTCTGAGCGCCTGCTTCAGTGCTTTTTACAGGTGTCTTTTCTCCTCCTTTCTGTTGCCTACAAGCTTGAGATGACCTCTGCCGTTGACTGAGAATTAATCTTGCAATAATTCTTCAGCCAAACTCTATCGCCCGCCTGTCTGCCTACTTACCTACCTACCTACCTACCTGCCTGTCAGTCTACCTGCCTATCTGCCTGCATGCCTGCCTGTCTGCCTACCTGCCCGTCTGCCTACCTGTCCGTCTGCCGACCTGCCCGTCTGCCTGTCTGTCCGCCTGTGTGTCTGTCTGCCTACCTGCCTGTCTTTCTGCCTACGTGTCTGTCTGCCTACGTGCCAATCTGCACGTGCCTGTCTGTCTGCCTACCTGCCTGTCTGCCTACCTGCCTGTCTGTCTGCCTACCTGTCTGTCTG
>JABMCL010003012.1:617500-620000 GCA_018857735.1 Alviniconcha marisindica
CTCTCTCTCTCTCTCTCTCTCTTGGTTATTAGTAGTACTGTAGCAACGGCAGATATGAGTCGGCCTTTAGACTAATATCTTCACCGTTGAGAAATAAAGTTCAATCAATCAATCAATCAATCTCTCTCTCTCTCTCTCTCTCTCTCTCTCTCTCTCCTCTCTCTCTCTCTCTCTCTCTCTCTCTCTCTCTCTCTCTCTCTCCTCCTCTCTCTCTCTCTCTCTCAGCTACACACACACGCGCGCGCGTATGTCCCAGGGCAATGGCACTGCAAAAAAGGTTTGTGAAAAGAGAACGGTTCTGAAAGAAAGATTTGAAAGAACTGACATAGGTAGCATGGAGGACAGAAACGGGGATCTGGTTCCAGGTACTTAGAGTCTGGTAAGGAAAAGAGCGCTGAGCACTATATAGTTTCTACGTCATTGTGTTCTATCCACTTTCTCTACATCTCGTTTCCAGTATACTTTGCAACTGATGGACACGAAGCCTGGAGAACAGCGTTAACTGTGATTTACTGTCTTCCGTATGTAAGTAAGTAAGTTGGTGTTTTACGCCCAGTCAACCGGTCTGTCTTCCGTATGTAAGTAAGTAAGTTGGTGTTTTACGCCCAGTCAACCGGCCTGTCTTCCGTAAGTAAGTAAGTAAGTTGGTGTTTTACGCCCAGTCAACCGGTCTGTCTTCCGTATGTAAGTAAGTTGGTGTTTTACGCCCAGTCAACCGGTCTGTCTTCCGTATGTAAGTAAGTAAGTTGGCGTTTTACGCCCAGTCAACCGGTCTGTCTTCCGTAAGTAAGTAAGTAAGTTGGTGTTTTACGCCCAGTCAACCGGTCTGTCTTCCGTATTCTGACGACAGTCTGATTCAACGCTGAATCAACTGATAATGCCACATAGTTGACTGGAACTGCATTCATTAAAACAGATTTTCTTGTACGTTCAGAATGATCAACTCTTCAAATCAAATAAATCAAATCAATCATTATTATTCATCAATATACAAAGCATAAAAAAAAATGAAAATTTTCCTTTGACACTTGGGCTCAAGACCTAAGACGGTACATTTAAAATAACAATAAAATAAAATTTTCTCCGGGCAGCATCAGTTTCGATAATTGGAGTATCTGATAATAATCCACACTGAAAATTGCAATATATCACCGACATGCAGGGCTCTGCGTTGTAGCTGCATGGCAATTTTCCTTTTTTATTGCGAGAATAAATCTCAGTGCTAATCGACTGAGACATGGTAAACAGAGTTCAAAACCGTCACGATGCGGTTTTCTCAGTCTACGAGTATAAGAATTCTTCCTTAAACTTCCATAAACATGATGATCATCGATCCAAAAATCACTCCGCCACAGGGACAGAGAAAACAAACACACACAAAAAGGAGAGAAAAAATTCCTTGAATTGCTTCATTGCCATCTAGTGTCTCTTCAGTCCCGCTAATGAACAAAACATCAAAGACCAGCTCCAAATTACCCAAGACGAGATAAGAAGCCTTCTTCGTTAATAATGTTAATCGAAATCCACTGGCTCATAAAATGGAGAGGAAGAAAAGCGTAGTCCCACGCCGGCCTAGTGGGACACGAAAAGGGCGGGGAAGGGGGGCGGGGAGGGGCGGGAGGGGCCAGGGAGGGGCGGCAGGGGCCAGCACGACACACTGACAGGTGCTGGTCAATTGCCGGATTGGTTCCCATTGAGTAGTCTGTGGCAGCGCGCTGCCGACTACTGGTGTTGGAATGAGAGAAGCTCCCCTTGCTTGTATTGATGTCATTGACTGACTGTTGTTCTGTCGCTCAGCTGTTGACTGCTGTCACCCCTGCTACACGGTGTGGTTGGGGGTTGGGGGAATTAAGTCCCTTTCTGGGATCCTCCTCCTCCTCCTCCTCCTCCTCCTCCTCCTCCTCCTCCTCCTCCTCCTTCTTCTTCTTCTTCTTCTTCTTCTTCTTCTTCTTTTGCCAGTTCGTATCTAGATGAAATGTGCCGTGTTGTTACCTTTGTGTTCTTTTGGGGGTAGGGGGTGGGGGGTGGGGGGGGACTTTTTACTCTTGTTCATTTCCATTTCTTCTTCTTCTTCTTCTTCTTCTTCTTCTTCTTCTTCTCCTCCTCCTCTTCTTCTTCTTCTTCTTCTTCTTCTTCTTCTTCTTCTTCTTCTTCTTCTTCTTCTTCTTCTTCTTCTAAACGATCTTGTTACGGACACGCATGCTCACCCGCAACAAAAGGTCGATGTAAGCAAAATAAACCAAATATTTCATTCGTCAGTCTGATTGATTATTTAATCAACGCAAGCGTTACTTTCTCAGTTTACCACTCAGTCAAGCAACAGTCAATCGATAATACAGTAGGACTGGTGTTGTTTGCGTGAAGCCGTCAGTGGGGGTTGGTAGAATCTCGTGAGCCGGGTTGGCTTAGCGGTAAGGTCAGTGCACGTCTGGTTCGAATCCGCTTAGGCTCTCGGATTGTTTTTCTTCCAAGTTGAGGTGTCTGGACACTGTCTTTGTGA
>JABMCL010003012.1:630000-640000 GCA_018857735.1 Alviniconcha marisindica
CGAACACACATACATAGGCTGCATCCGTCCATCTATCCATTTGTCCATACATACATACATACATACATACATACATACATACATACATACATACATACATACATACATACATACATACATACATACACAAAACACACACTTGTAAATAACATCAAAATAACAGCCTGCATGCAGAAATCGACGGATTAAATTCACATGAATGCCATTCTGAAGAAGAAGAATTACAGGCGGTATAGAGTATGCAGAGCATTTACAGCCTCTGTGTGTTTGCCTGCATACTTGCTTGCAATACCCAATCACTACTAGTCCTATTCGTGTATCCCTTTGCTTCGAAAGGGTTTTCGCTCAGTTAAGTTCGGTAGGAGTCCGCTCCACGTCAAACTAGGACGTCTTTCCTTATCTCTGTCAGTCTCCGAGTCAAACTCCAAGCACTGGTTTACATCCTTCCTTCAACCACTGTCGTATTTAGTTACGCCATAGGGTCCAGAAAACTGTCAGCTAACGAGCAGTATTTTGTTGGTGCTCAAAATGTAGTAAGTTTGTTACAAACAACTCAAAGAAAACAAGGCGTATCATTTATAGCCGCCAACAAAGTTTACACCAGCACAAATAAAACCACAATCGTTTGAATCGAGACGGAACTCTCTTTTTTACCCGGGGTGGGTGCGTCTCATGTTTATGTGCGTGCTTTGGCGCTAGGTTGCTTCTACAGTCATATTAGTACCCGAACCTTTCGGAGGGCGCTGACCGTGTCGCTGGACAGCTGCGCGGAGATAAAGAGTGCCCCTTCAGTGGCGTAACCAAATCTGCCAGTGTTTGGATGAAGGTGCCGGAAAGCGATGCTCGAAGTTTGTCTCCGAGCATGTCTTGGCTGGAGAGGGTGGAGTGTAAAGTGAGTGAGAAAATCTGCCTGCCTGCCTGCCTGCCTGCCTGCCTGTATGTATATAATGTATATAATGTATGTATGTATGTATGTATGTATGTATGTCTTGCTTTGTCTGTGTCTGTCTCTGAGCATGTCTGTGTCTGAGTTGACGAGGGTAGAGTGCAAAGTGAGTGAGTACATCTGTCTGTCTGTCTTTCTGTTTGTCTATCTGTCTGTCTGTCTGTCTGTCTGGTCTCGGCTTACCTGTGTCTGTCTCTGAGCATTCTGTGTTTGGGTTGAAGAGGGTGGAGAGCGAGTGAGTGAGTAAATATGTAAATGTGTTTGTCTGTCTCGTTCCTGCCTGTCTGCCTGCCTGCCAGCCTGCCTGCCTGCCTGCCTGCCTGTCTGGTCTCGCCGTGCCTGCCTGCGAGCCTGTGTCTATGTCTGTAAGCTATCTGGGGTTGGAGGTGGTCAATTAATTCTCGGATTTTAACGTCCCGTCAACCGTAGAAGAAGTATAAGCAGATCGAGACGTAATTATAACATCTACAGAGCTCAGGAGCTGTGTGAAGGTCGAGGTGGCCGTCCTGGGCTCCCCTGTCCCTAATAGTCCTTACGGTCTCTGTGGACTCAAGCAACACTGAACGAGCTACAGTCACCCAGAGCTCAGGAGCTGTGGTCCGGACAGGGCCGTCCTGGGCTCCCCTGTCTCCTTACGGTCTCCCCTGTCTCCTTACGGTCTCCCCTGTCTCCTTACGGTCTCTGTGGACGTCAAGCGACATTGAACGAACTACAGAGGTGGCCGTCCTGGGGTCCCTGTCCCTGTCCCTGATAGTCCTCACGGTCTCTGTGGACGTAACTGAAGCAGCACTGAACAGACAATAGCATCAGAGCTCAGGAGCTGTGTGAAAGTCGAGGTGGCCGTCCAGGTCTCAAGTCCCTACTAGTCCTTATGGTCTCTGTGGACGTAAAGCAACTTTTGACGACGACGAAGAAGATATAGCTGCAGTTATGTGGATGTCCCGTTGCAGTTACTTTACAACCACAGAAACAAGACATGCTTACAAATATAATTATGTATGCGTCTGTCGTCATTTTAATGGTCTGTGGTCTTCGGAAGAAAAACAAACTCAACACGAAAAGGATACTAAAGCACAACAATGTTCCCCCCCCCCCCCCCCCCCTCCCCCCCCCAACATTTTGGGGTTAGTGAAACAATTAATGTAATTATTGTTTCGTCACAGCTCGTGAATATCCATGATTGGTTATACATATTCATGAATGAATATGCCACTGTTCATGCATGTTTACATGCATATATAATTGTGCTTGTGTTCGCAATCGAGTACTCATATGATATTCATCAACGTTCATATTGAGGAGTGTACAAATTGTCGAATGTTCATATTCATGAATTACATACAAGTGACTCGTGTCTCTTTTGTAAAAGAATGACGATTGTTGCCTTGAGAAAACTGATCAGTCATGTAAGCGTTCAGTCTTAATTATACCTCAGCTGAAAAATATCTCATTGTCTGTAACTTTTAAGTCTCTCTCTCTCTCTCTCTCTCTCTCTCTCTCTCTCTCTCTCTCTCTCTCTCTCTCTCTCTCTCTCTCTCTCTCTCTCGGCTCATTCCACTTCCGGCAATGCACCGAAGTCTCAATATCTTAACTTTTAAGTTCTCCTAAATTTAACTCTCTTTTTTTTTTTCTTTTTTTTTTTTTTGGTCTCCTTCTATTACTACTACTATTTCTCTTTCTCCTTCTTTTTGTACTCCCCCGTCCCCACCCCCCACCCCCCACCCACCCCCCACGTCTCTCTGTCTTCGCACGGCTCACTCCCCCTCACGCAGTACACTAAAGTCTCTGGCAGGAGGGAGAAACGGCGACTCCATTCCAGCCTGCTTGGGGCCCACATAGGGACTGAACCTCGTCGCCGTGGGCTTCATCACCAGTTTGTTCACCTCCGCCGAGGCGAGCGCGTAGGGAGAGTAGGAGGAGTGCGCGGCGTAACTGGCCAGCACGCTGTGGTACGAGCTCAGCTGCTGGGCCGGCGACAGCGACGTCATGGGCGGAAGGAAGCCGCCGCCGGGGCCGCGGACTGACAGCGCAGCCGCGTGCGCGTGCGCGTGCGCGTGCGCGGCGACGGCGGAGACGCTTCCGGCCACAGTCCTTCCGGTGAGGTCGACGGCCGCTTCCGCCGAGGTGGGCACGCAGCGCATTGTGTCCATCTTCATGCCGGTCTCCTTGCAGCTGCTGGGCTCTCCGGCCGCCGAGCCCCGGCTCTTGTTGGAGCCCGGGTGGAGGAAGTCGGTGACGGACCAGATCTTGGGCTTCTGCTGGTCGCCGTCCAGCTCGGACGGGGTGTGTCCGTCCAGGTGGAAGCCCGGGTCCGAGCCGTCGCGGGACTGGGGCGGGGACAGCCGGCTCCTGGAGTCCTCCCCGATGCTGGGAGCCGGGGAGATGCTGTCGGACTCCGCGGCGTTGCCCTGCTGCTGGGATTTGGTCCGCGGGACCTTGCCCGACCCTTCCACGTCGATCACCTCGCCCTCGTCTGAAAGGAAAGTGGATGACGACAGGGGTTAGGCGAGATTGAGAGGCAGCTAGTTTTGGTGGTGGATGTGGTGTGGTGGCGGCACTGATTCAATGCAGGCTTAAATGCTGACATATTGAAATGAGAAAAAGAAGAAGAAGAAGAATATAATAATAATAATAATGTTGATGATGATGACGATGATGATAATAATAATGATATAATAATAGTAATAATACAGTGGAAACCTGGGTGAGAGACCACAACCCTGGTGATCAGACCCCTCTTTTAAAGACCTCTTCCTTCATTTTATTTTATTTTATTCCTGAAACTTTTCCCTTCTTATTTTTGTGTCAATGTACCTCAGTCCAAAGATCACTCTTCCTTTAAGACGTTTCTTCTTCTTCTTCTTCTTTTCTTAGGTGGGGTTGGGAGGGATGGGGATTTGTAGGATGGTCTTTAAACAACGTTTCTTCTGCACTTCACGGGCCAATCAGCAGCAGCTGGCTTGCCCTCTTCACGTGGGGAAGGATAGGCCGGAAGTCGGTGCTTGAGGTGTACAAATAGCCTTTTCGTCGTGTGTAACAGTATACGGTACCAGATTTTAAACCCGCGATGGGAACGAGTCAGCTGCATGAGGACAGTTCACAGCATCTGAGCTGCGTGGCTTTGTCGTCATCGTCGGAAATTTAAACTGAAAATATCCACCAGTACAGTGAGGGGGTGGGGAGGGGAGGGGAGGGGAGGGGAGGACTGGCTGTCAACGGTTCTAACGCCTTAGTGATTGCCTCTTTGCTCAGGTCACGAAGACTTCGCTATTCCGGCGTCGTTAATAATTTATGGGCACCACCGAGAGGGGGAAAAAAGTTGATCGATGTTCTTAGCGATCCCATGCACACACTGAATGTACACAGTTCGTAAACACAGTTTCAATATATCAAACACACACACACACACACACACACACACACACACACACACACACACACACCACCACACACACATAATATATATATATATATAATATATAATGTGATATATTGATGTTGTGCTGTCATTGGATGATAGTGTGTGTTGTGTGTCAGTGGTGTGTGTTGTGTTGTGTGTGTGTGTGTTGTGTGTGTTGTGAGTGTGAGAAAGAGAGAGAGAGAGTGAGAAGAGAGAGAGAGAGAGAGAGAGAGAGAAGAGACAAAAAAGACATACGACAGGCACAGAGAATGACAGACAGAGAAAGTCCATAACTACCCAAACCACACCTACACGTGCAAAACAAATTAACAACCAGGCAACGCACAACGCGGCAAGCACATCCAAAGAGATGTTTGGGATTCTCGTTTAGTTTTGACCAAAGGCAATCCTCCCCAGTCGCCCCATCCGCTACCTCTTGCAATCTGTCTTGGATCCTTGCAGATGAAGAAAGCAAAGAGGCACACAGTCTTGATCACGAGCCGCCTGCGATACTTCTGCGACAGAGCGGCGCGATAAGAATGGGTGATGGCAGAGATTGCGTCTTCTATGCTCTGATTCCAAAGACCTCTGCTTCGCCTCACCCGCCACGCGCTGACACTGCACGTGCGCCCGTGCGTGACGTCAGCATAATGGTGCGCGATAAAGGCCGACTCTCACCACGTGTCGGGCTGGCTTGAGTTGGACGATTTATCGGGCAGAGCTTGTACAAATTTTCAAACGAGATCTGCGATAGTGTCAAAGGGGGGCTAAAAAGGTTAAACTAGTGTACTGAAAGAAAAAAATAATGTTGCGAGCGAACTCGTTTGAATTAAGATGCTATCGATTTGATTAAACCTTCTTTCTTTTTTTTCTCTTCCTTTTTTTTTGGGGGGGGGGGTGGGGGGGGGGGGGTAATGACAGGTTTACCGAGTGTACACATGTTGCTAGGGCTGTCACAGTGATGTGTGTTACAAGCCCTAAAGAAAAACGAGAGAAAGGGTGAGTCTGGAACCAGAGAGAGAGAGGGGGAGGGAAAGGGGGGAGGGGAACGGAGAAAGATACTCGGAGAGGGAGGAAGGTATGGAGAAAGCGAAAAAGAGAGAGAAAGTGTGTGTGTGTGTGTGTGTGTGTGTGTGTGTGTGTGTGTGTGTGTGTGTGTGTGTGTGTGTGTGTGTGTGTGTACGTGTGCGTGTGTGCGTGTGTGTGTGTGTGTGTGTCTGTGTGTGTGTCTGCGTGCGTGTGTGTGTGTGTGTGTGTGTGTGTGTGTGTGTGTGTGTGTGTGTGTGTGTGAGAGAGAGAGAGAGAGAGTGTATGTGAGAGTGAATACCGTGCGTGCGTGTGTGTGTGTGTGTGTGTGTGTGTGTGTGTGTGTGTGTGCGTGTGAATGCCGTGTCCATACGTTTGAACCAAATATTCAAATATATCTGAGTAATTCACACAAAATCGAGCATACCGTGTATACACTAACACATAAACGCAAGAGCGTATCCAAACCATACGCATCATCAACAAAGAAAGACATATTTTACCTTTAAATCCTCGTATTCATACTTCATCTGACGACCAGGTAAGCTTACACAAACTGTTTCTGACTTACACGACTCATTGATCTCTAACTCAATCCCAACACAAGGACTTCGGCCCGTTTGGATTCTCATCCCATATCGGTATCCAACGGGATTTTATCTAACGCCTCTCCGGGCAGTCTTTGTAGTCAGCTAGCGATAAATGGCCAGAATCAGCTGTGACCAATTACAGCTATCGTAAGCGTCGTCCCTGCTCGCTGCCTTGTCCCAAGTGTCCGTAAGATCTTCTTGTGTGAAAATGGAGGTGGCACCGCCTCTGAGTCAGACTGCTGATAAGTTTCTTTCCCTTGCGTGCTTTGCAGACTTGGCGCACGTGGAGCTATTGCTACTGACGTCTCGCTTTTAGCTGCATAGCTCCGCCCACTTAGACAAACGGAGTGAACAACGTGACGTGTTTTTGATCGCTCGCTTGTAGCTGGATAGCTCCGCCTACTTAGACAACATGACGTGTGTAAAGTCGAACTCACGCTTCAAACTGTACAGACCCAAGGCGGTTGATTTTTGTTTGTTTGTTTGTTTGTTGTGCTGGGTTTTTTGTTTGTTTGTTTGTTTTTACTTGTTTTGTGTGTGCTGGGGGTTGGGGTTTGTTTTTGTTCAGTTGTGTGTGTGTGTGTGTGTGTGTGTGTGTGTGCGTGTGCGCGCGCGCGAGTTGTGTGTGTGTGTGTGTGTGTGTGTGTGTGTGTGTGTGTGTGTGTGTGTGTGTGTGTGTGTGTGTGTGTGTGTGTGTGTGTGTGTGTGTGTGTGTGTGTGTGTTGTTTGGTTCTTGTTTGTTTATTTGCTTATTTGTTGTTGGTTATTTTTAGATAGAAATTCGGAGGGTTGCTTGTTGTTGTTTTTGTTTCTTTGCCTATTATCACCTTTGCTGTAAACGGCATGAAATAAAAACATTGATTGACCTGCGGGTCTCAGGCCAGGGGAGAACAGGGGATGGTGTGGAGGGGAAGGGTGTGGAGGGGAAGGGTGTGGAGGCGGAGAAATCGGCATAGAAGCCTCGTTACTGGATGTCCCTCAGGCAATAAAACCACTATCAACAGCATCACATTATGACTCCTCTGCAGCACGACGAATCTTTTTATCTCTCCTCTCGGATGCAGGACGGAGCCGGAAGGAGAGGGGAGGGAAGGAAGGGAAGGGGACGGGAGGGGAAGGGGTCCCTATCCCCTACACAAGCTACTTCCCAAAGGGTTGAGGACGTGGAGATGGGAGGTCCACGAGGCGATGATCCGTTCTTTGAGGGTCCCTCGGCTGCTAATCAAGCGGTGCCTCTTTAGAACCGATCCCTGGTTCCACACCATCGTCCCTAGTGACGAGGAGCGGAGGGGGGAAGGGGGGAGAGAGTGGTGATGGTCCGGGAGGGGGGGAGGGGTGGACAGCAAGTGTGCGGCGGTTGCCCGTTCACTACACGCCTTGTTAGCAGAAGTTGATAAACGCGAGCAGAGCATCAAAGGCTAATCTCCTCCTGTCGCTTCTTGTGCTATCGCCAGCTCGTTCCTGTCAGCTTAGCAAGTCACAGCCACAGCACCCCCCCCTTCTCCGCCCCCATCCCCGTGGTCATCTCACTGCAGGATCTCTCTCTCTCTCTCTCCCTCTCTCTCACAGATTCTCCTCTCTCTCTCTCTCTCTCTCTCTCCTCTCTCTCTCTCTCTCTCTCTCTCCTTCTCTCTCCTCTCTCCTCCCTCTCCTTCTCTCTCTCTCTCTCTCTCATCACACACAACACACACACACACACACACACACACACACACACACACACACACATCACACACTACACTCTTCTCTCTCTCTCTCTCTCTCTCTCTCTCTCTCTCTCTCCTCTCTCTCTCTCTCTCTCTCTCTCTCTCTCCTCTTCTCTCTCTCTCTCTCTCTCTCTCTCTCTCTCTCTCTCTCTCTCTCTCTCTCTCTCTCTCTCTCTCTCTCTCTCTCTCCTCCCTGCTCTCTCTCTCTCTCTCTCCTCTTCTCCTCCCCCCCCAAGAGCATTTCGCAAGCACTTTAATGTCTCCTACTTTCATAGCCTTTTGAAACCTTCTTCCCTCATGAACTGATTTATATAACTTACATGTAGTATTTATAGGAGAGGAAAGGTTTGGTTTGGTTGGCTGTTGTTCTTTTGTTGTTGTTTTTGGGTGAGTTGCAATTACAAATTCTCCAAAATGTTCACCCGCCGCGCATTCAAATTTATTTGGGGAGGTGGGGGGTTTGGGGTTGGTTTTTGTTGTTGTTGTTGTTGTTGTTGTTTTGGGGGGAGTTATTGTTGGTTATTGTTGTTGTTTATTGTTGTTGTTGTGTGTGTTTTTTTGTGTGTGTGTGTGTGTGTGTGTTTGTGTGTGTGTGTGTGTGTGTGTGTGTGTTGTGTGTGTGTGTGTGTGTGTTTGTGTGTGTGTGTGTGTGTGTGTGTGTGTGTGTGTGTGTGTGTGTGTGTGTGTGTGTTGTGTTGTGTGTGTGTGTGTGTGTGTGTGTGTGTGTGTGTGTTTGTTGTGTGTGTTGTGTGTTGTGTGTGTGTTTGTTTGTTGTTTGTTTGTGTGTGTGTGTGTTGTGTGTTGTTTGTGTGGTGTGTGTGTGTGTGTGTGTGTGTGTGTGTGTGTGTGGTGTGTGTGTGTGTGTGTGTGTGTGTGTGTGTGTGTGTGTGTGTGTGTGCGGGTGTGTGTGTGTGTGTGTGTGTGTGTGTGTGTGTGTGTGTGTTGTGTGTGTTGTGTGTGTGTGTGTGTGTGTGTGTGTGTGTGTGTGGTGGTTGTTGTTGTTTAGCAAATACTAACATAACATTGAACACTGAGAAGAATGAGTGCCACGAACAAGCAAACAGACAAACGGACAAACAAGTGCAACGAAGACTACAGTCACGTGTTCGTGTCCTCAATCAGCAACAACGACTCAAACTCTTCGTCCCTTCAGGACAAACCCCCACTCCCAGACTTACTGCTCAGCCTTTTCTCCTTGTCCTGCTCCTCCCCGCTCTTCTCGTCGCCGCCATCGTCGTCGTCGTCATCGTCTTCCCCGTCCTCGCTGCGGTTTCGGGGTGACCAGGTCATCTTGTTCTCCTTCTTCAGACGGCGGCGGGCGTTGGCGAACCACGTGGACACCTGGGTCAAGGTCATCTTGGTGATGATGGCCAGCATGATCTTCTCGCCTTTGGTCGGGTACGGGTTCTTGATGTGTTCGTGGAGCCACGCCTTCAGGGTGTTCGTGCTCTCCCGGGTGGCGTTCTTCCGGCGAGCGTTAAGGTCCAGACCGCCGTACCTGTGAACAATGACTTGCAGTGTGAGGAACTAGGAACAAGGCGCGCACAGTGAAACGTCAGCAGCGTAGGATACAGCCTGTGTGGCGTTTTTTTTTTTAACCATGCAGGTATCGCACTGAAGAACCAAGAGGGTTGCGTTATGCACGCACGCACACACACACACACACACACACACACACACACACACACACACACACACACACACACACACACACACACACACACACACACACACACACTCACAACACACACACACACAAGCGGGACATAGACACAGAGAGACTCAGAGAGAGAGAGAGAACAACACACACACACACACACAAACACAACACACACACACACACACACACACACAACACACACACACACACACACACACACACACCACACACACACACACACACACACACACACACACACACACAACACACACACACAGCGGGACAAAGACACAGAGAGACTCACAGAGAGAGAGAGACACCACACACACACACACACACACACACACACACACACACACACACACGTTTGTTTGTTCGTCCTGACCGATATGTACCGACCCTGTGTGCCTCAGGACAGCACGTGCACTTACCCTCCGTACGGGTAGAAGCCCATGGCTGAAGTGTCGTAGAGAGAGGACTGGGTCAGTGACCGCCACGCGTCTGTCGTGTCCCTCAGGTTGTTCCCTCCGGCAGTCTGCCACACACAGAGGCAGCCCATCAACACGGAGGATGACCAGAAACCAATACAATAACAATAACAACAATAACAATATAACTTTATTGCCAAGTGTCAATACACTGATTGCACGAGGAATGTTTTGTGGTGCCAAG
>JABMCL010003012.1:642500-650000 GCA_018857735.1 Alviniconcha marisindica
CCTAGGGGTGGAAGGGCAGAGCCCTTATCGCTGAGCCCAACATGGCCGGATCAGTCCTATCACAAACAGGGTTCATACCCTTTGTCTTCCGTTCACTTCACCCTGATGATAACCGGCCCGTTAACAGATGTTTCCTGTCATAGGTGTTATCAGCATCATGGCGTGCACTCTATTTCTCGCCTTTCCTCTCAATACTTTAACAATTCAGTTAACTCCGCACCTGTAGACACGGCAACAAGCGTTTAATTCAACAGCTTGTTGGTGATTCAAAATCCCAAGTTTCTCCGTGATCGGCGTCTGATTCGTAATCTATACTGTTTCGACAACAGTTCCTGGCCTTCCCTCTAAAAACCATGAGAATTATTTTGTTAACTCGTCAACAGCAGAGACAACGGCAAGCGTGCAGTTCAAGAACTTGTTGATGGTATAAACTCTCAAGTTTCTCAACAATCACGACGTCTGATTCAGTCCTAGTCATGTACTGTGATGACAAGTGTTTCCAGCTTTCCTTCTACAAACCCTAACAAAAAATTCAGCTAACTATGCAACTCAGGAGACACCGACAATCGTGTAATTCAACAACCTGATGATTTAAAATATCAGGTTTTTCTATGGTCGACGTCTGATTCATATAATGTTTCGACAACCATTTTCAGTCTTCCCTCTAAAAATGATAACAGTTCAGTTAACTCAACAACTGCAGAGACACGGATACGCGTGTAATTCGCGGCTTATTAATGATTTTAAATCCCTGGTTTCTCCGAAATCGACGTCGGATTTATATATTATTTCTGTACTACCTCAGCAGCCAAGTCTCGGTGATTCATATAGGCCACTCTTACGCAGAATCAAAGGCGAGTCCCTTGTCAACTGTAAGGGGTCGGCGTTTATTGGTTGAGTGATTTTTATTGTCTTGTCGCTTTCTTGTGATGTGCAATCTTTACTAGCTGTGTTTGATGTCAAGCACCACCGAGACAAATCGGAAGCCGTCGCATTATATTAAAATGTACTGGGGGCATTTCTCCATACCTCTATCCCGCAAACTACAAATGTCCTATCGGAAATAAACCCCTCCAGAAGTCATCACGCCGCACATAATGACAAAATGAAAAAGCAGTGAACTGAGAAAGGTGGCTTGTACGGCGCTGTAAACCTTCTGTCCCCTGTCGGGAAGTTTTCTTTCAACTCTCATCCTGCCCCTTGGCTTTATGCGCTGCTTCGTTCCGCTGAGGCGCCGTTCCCAACATTGTAATAGCCGTAATAATCTATGAAAACTCGGATCGGGTTTTTAGCGGCGACTCTATTTCACGCAGCGCTTGGACTATTGTCTGGCGGACTGCTGGGACTGACGGGTCAATTTTCTACCTGGCTTAGCGCCGCCGGCGACTTCAAAGGGTACCCCCTGCGAAGGAGGAGGGAGGGAGGACGGAGGAAAACGCTTGTGACGAGCCGGCCAAGGCGGAGGAAACAGACAGATAACGGCGTTGATCTGTCAACTTGATCTTCTGCTCTGATTCCGTGTGAATGCGAGAGATTGGCAAGCCCCGTAACCTATTCAAAGGCTTTTATTTGTGGCGCGGATTCGCCTTCGGTGTGAGGATTTGATTCCTTTGCCACTTTCTCTTGCCCCCACCCCCCCCCCCCTCCCCCTCCACTCCCCCCGCCCCCCTTTCTTTCTTTCTTTTATTCATTATCTCGCTACCCACCACCCACCCACCCTACCCAAGCCCTCCACCCCACCCCATCCCCTCCCTTTCACCTACTCTTCTTCTTTTTCCCGGCTTCTTCTTCATCTTTTGACATTTAAAGCTCTGGTTCTTTCATCCAGCAATCGGGAAGTCGATTTTCATCCGAGCACAACACGGCAAGCTCATAACTTCCGTTGAAAACACACACACACACACACACACACACACACACACACACACACACACACACAACACACACACACACACACACACAACACACACACACACCACACACACAACACACACACACACACACACACACACACAACACACCACACACACACACACACACACACGCACACACACACACGCACACACACACACACACAAACACCACACGCACAAACACACACACACACACACACACACACACACACACACACACACACACACACACACACACACACACACACACACACACACACACACACACACACACCAAAACAAAACAACAACAAAGAAGGCGGCTGTGATTGTAAACTATGCCGGTAGAAAAATTGTCTGGTTTTGTCACCGTGTATGACATTTATGACGCGTGTGAACGAGGCCCCTAAAACAATCGAAAGAGTTGGAGTTCAGTGTTGCTTCACGTCCACAAAGACCGTACGGACTGTTAAGGACGGGGAGCCCAGGACGGCCACCTCAACTTTCACACAGGTCCTGAGCTCTGGGATACTACACTTCGAGTTCAGTGTTGCTTCACGTCCACAGATACCGTACGGACTGTTAGGGGAGTCAAGGACGACCACCTCGACTT
The DNA here is from genome assembly GCA_018857735.1 of Alviniconcha marisindica. Lineage (NCBI taxonomy): Eukaryota > Metazoa > Mollusca > Gastropoda > Provannidae > Alviniconcha > Alviniconcha marisindica. The sequence continues at coordinate 645,006 of JABMCL010003012.1, forward strand.
TCACACAGCTCCCGAGCTCCGAGTGGAAAGAGAGATGGATCAAGTTACATAATTAGGCAGCGCTGCCTCCGGTAGATTCGCTGTAACCTTGCAATGGAACATCAAGTTCCATTATTGATACAGAGCCTGATGGTGTGTTTGACAAGACAGCATCATCATCATCATCATCATCATCAAGTTCCATTATTGATACAGAGCCTGAAGGTGTGTTTGACAAGACAGCATCATCATCATCATCATCATCATCAAGTTCCATTATTGATACAGAGCCTGATGGTGTGTTTGACAAGACAGCATCATCATCATCAAGTTCCATTATTGATACAGAGCCTGAAGGTGTGTTTGACAAGACAGCATCATCATCATCAAGTTCCATTATTGATACAGAGCCCGAAGGTGTGTTTGACAAGACAGCAGCAGCAGCATCATCATCATCATCATCATCATCAAGTTCCATTATTGATACAGAGCCCGAAGGTGTTTGACAAGACAGCATCATCATCATCATCATCATCATCATCATCATCAAGTTCCATTATTGATACAGAGCCTGATGGTGTGTTTGACAAGACAGCATCATCATCATCAAGTTCCATTATTGATACAGAGCCTGAAGGTGTGTTTGACAAGACAGCATCATCATCATCAAGTTCCATTATTGATACAGAGCCCGAAGGTGTGTTTGACAAGACAGCAGCATCATCATCATCATCATCATCATCAAGTTCCATTATTGATACAGAGCCTGAAGGTGTGTTTGACAAGACAGCATCATCATCATCATCATCATCATCAAGTTCCATTATTGATACAGAGCCTGAAGGTGTGTTTGACAAGACAGCATCATCATCATCGTTATTATCATAACTGTTTTATAGCGCTATACCCCACGAAGGAATAATGAGCTGAGCGCTTTTCGTTGTCACAGCACAAAGTATAGCAAGAAACAATCCTCAGAATCAATACAGTGACAGACAACACTCGGGGGGGGGGGGGGGGGGTTCGTTTTAGTTTAGTTTTTTATTATTATTTATTATTATTATTATTATTATTATTATTATCATTATTATTATTAAACCCTTCACTACCCTACCATGTAAAATTTCCGGGCTGAAAGATGTACGCATTCCCCTTCAAACAGTACATTTTCCCGTCCTCTTGCACATCGACTTTCAATGCTATGCGTTTTGATAATAATCCTTTCACATGCCGGTGCGAAAAAAGAAGGCAGAAGGGTTTAATGATTTCAAATTTGGTACTTTCACTGGTCGTTTTCAAGTGACATCATGGCAGTGAAAGGGTTAATAAAATCATTCAGCCATCCTTCAGTCTGTGTCTACAACATGCAATTCGCTTACCTCAAAGGCGGACAGACAGACAGACACACACACTACGAAAAGGCGGTGCAGAAGAGGTGTGTTTTGAGTGGAACTTTAAAACATGACAAAGACAAAAAGAGGCGGATATTCAGTGGCAGCGAATTCATCATTATCTTCGTCATCCGATATTCAGTGGCAGCGAATTCATCATTATCTTCGTCATCCGATATTCAGTGGCAGCGAATTCATCATTATCTTCGTCATCCGATATTCAGTGGCAGCGAATTCATCATTATCTTTGTCATCTGATATTCAGAAATAAAATCCAGTCACGCGCGGCAGAAGAGGTGATAATCAACCTCATCATCCTCGTCATCACTGACATTCAGAAATAAAAGCAAGTCGCAAGTCTTCATCATCATCATCACCTGACATTCAGACATTCAGTCAAGTCACACGCGCTCCACAAGATGCCATATCTGTCGATCAACGTCGTGGTCGTCGTCCTCGACATCATCTGACAATCCGAAATTCAGTCCAGTCCCACACGGTAAACAGGACATCGTGTTGATTCACAATTTCAACCAGGTCACAATACGAGAGTTTGCACTAACTGACTGGAGTCTGGTGTTACGCACCTGAAAATAATGTATCAAATCCGGATAGGTCACGCCTCCACCCTAACATTTGAGCCCTTTTTTTCTTTTCTTTTCTTTTCTTTTTTTTTTCTTTTCTTTTTTTCTTCATTTTTTTCTTCTTTTTTCTTCTTCTTTTCTTTTTTTCCCTATCCACCTCTCGAGGTCAAGATCTCAGCAGCACCCTCGACCCATTTACCTACACGAGGCCTCGACTTCACCCAGCATGCATCATGAAAGATGTCGCCGTCCGACTTCCGTTTGAATGTGCCACGTTTTAACGGCCGATAGTTTGTCGCGGAGCTGCCTCTCCACCCGTGGAGTGATCGCATGTTAAAGACGCAGCGCGCACCGGAGGCTCTTGCCATTTGCCGGTGGGGTGGAGTTTGTCAGGGGGATCAAAAGGTTTCCTGAGTCTGTATTGTGGGAATGCGGGTGGCGGGCACGGCGCTCGCTGTTCGCCTTACGGGGTGGCAGGCGTTGCTAAGGTGAATGAACGAACACTAAGACAGTTTATGCAGGATTTGTTTATTGTCAAAGTGAAGTGAAAAATCGAGTGTGTGTGTGTGTGTGTGCGTGTGTGTGTGTGTGTGTGTGCGTGTGTGTGTGTGTGTGTGTGTGTGTGTGTGTGTGTGTGTGTGTGTGTGTGTGTGTGTGGTGTGTGTGTTTTGTGTGTGTGTGAGACAGAGAGAGAGAGAGGGGGGGGAGAAAGGAGGGAGGGAGAAGGGAAGAGAGAGAGATGCAGAATTTATTTATTTTAAACTGAAGCAAAAAGTTTATGCGGGATTTGTTTATTGTCAAAGTGAAGTGAAAAATCGAGTGTGTGTGTGTGTATTTGTGTGTGTGTGTGTGTGTGTGTGTGTGTGTGTGTGTGTGTGTGTGTGTGTGTGTGGTGTGTGTGTGTGTGTGTGTGTGTGTGTGTGTGTGTGTGTGTGTGTGTGTGTGTGTGTGTGTGTGTGTGTGTGTGTGTGTGTGTGTGTGTGAGAGAGAGAGAGAGAGGGAGAAAGCGGGGGGAGAAGGGAAGTGAGAGAGAGATGCAGGATTTATTTATTTTAAAGTGAAGTGAAAAATCGAGTGGGGGAGAGGGGGGGGGAGGAAGGAGGGAGGGAGATGGGAAGAGAGAGAGATGCAGGATTTGTTTATTGTCAAAGTGAAGTGAAAAATCGAGTGAGAGGAAGGAGGGAGGGAGAAGGGAAGAGAGAGAGAGATGCAGGATTTATTTATTTTAAGTGAAGTAAAAAGTTTATGCTGGATTTGTTTATTGTCAAAGTGAAGTGAAAAATCGAGTGGGGGAGGGGGGGGAGGAAGGAGGGAGGGAGATGGGAAGAGAGAGAGATGCAGGATTTGTTTATTTTAATGTGAAGTAAAAAATCGAGTGAGGGAGGAGGGGGAAGGAGAGGGAAAGAGAGAGAGAGAACTGGGCTTGCAAAGACAACCGACGGACTATAGATTACATTTGTTCTGAATGCGAGGGGGGAGGGGGGTAAAAAGGCGAGTGGACTGACAGATCGGTGTAAAAGCTAATGAGCATATTCATTTACCTATTCATTCATTCATTCATTCATTTATTCATTAATTCACTCTCTCATCTGTTGACTAGGTCGAACCGAAGTATTAACAATCATTCATTCGTTCGTCCATACTTTTTTTTATTCGTCCACAACTCCATTCACTCATTGGTTGACAGGACGGTAAAAAGCCGATTCGTACTAACCAGTTGACTCTTTCATTCGTTCTTTCGTTCATTCGTCCTGATGATGACCCTGTGTGCATGACAGGGCGTTCTAAATCCAATTACTAATTCCTCCCTTCACAGGTTCACAGGGAGTTAAAATCCACTCCTTACCCACCAACTAACTCAGTCACTCGTTCATTCGTTTACTCTTTCGTCCCTCGGCGAGTGATGACCCTATGTGTTTCATGGGACGTTCGAACTCCAATTACTAGTTAGCTAACTAACCAACTAACTGAATAGCTAACACATTCATATGTTCGTCCTGATAACCCTGTGTGTTTGGTGGGACGTTTAAAATCCAATAACTAACACATTCAATTATTCGTCCTGGTGACGACCTTGTATGTCTAATGGGACGTTCAGAATTCAACAACTAACTACAAACTAACTCATTAATGTATTGTCCTGATGGCGACCTTATGTGTTTGGTGGGACGTTCAGAATTCAATAACTAACTACAAACTAACTCATTAATGTATTGTCCTGATGGCGACTTTATGTGTTTGGTGGGTCGTTCAGAATTCAATAACTAACTACAAACTAACTCATTCGCTTATTCGTCCTGATCACGACCTTATGTGTATGGTGGGACGTTCTAAATCCAACTACTAACTAAAATCTAATTACTAACTCATTCGCTTATTCGTCCTGATCACGACTCTATGTGTTTGGTGGGACGTTCTAAATCCAATTACTAAACAACTAACTCATTCACTTATTCTTCCTGAATACAACCTTATGTGTTTGGTGGGACATTCCAAATCCAATTACTAACTAACTGATCAACTATTTTATTTTTTCGTCCTGGTGACAGTTCTATGTATTTGGTGGGACGTTCAAATTCCAAGTACTTACTTACTTACTAACTAACTAACTCATTCATTTATTCGTCCTGATCACGACTCAATGTGTTTGGCGGGACGTCAGTTCTAAATCCAGTTACCAGCCAACTGACTCACTCACTCATTTCACCCATTCCTTCACTCACTGACCAGACGGACACCAAGCACTCACCAGAGGAGAGTAAAATGCAGAGCCCTCGGCACCAAGGGTGACCCCATACCCCGAGGGGGGCGGCCCCCCGGGGGGGTAGGACGAGGGGGAGAAGAGGGAGCTGGACAGGCCGGACAGTCGGGAGTAGCCGAGCAGCGCCGAGCTGTACTGGCACGAGCACACCGACTGACCGGTCGCTGGGTCCGTTAAGACCGGTCGCCCATTCTCACAACATCCTCGGTTTGGAGTTGGTGTCGGGGGGCTTGGAGAAACCTGAAAATGATATGAATAGAGAAATATAATATGTAACTGA
>JABMCL010003012.1:655000-657500 GCA_018857735.1 Alviniconcha marisindica
GGATATACCTGTTAAAACAGTAAATCACATGCTTCTTTAAACAAGCAACAAATGTCCCATGTGGTACAATGAAAGGTACCTTTTCAAAAAACAAAACAAAACAAAAAACACTTTGTTCACATGTCAGTTTCAAAGTATGGAATGATTCTGCTTATGATTAATGAAACAAACATAAATATTACTAAGCTGCTAACAATCTCTATTACTGCCAGAACCACCGCTGTTGCTGTCATAACGGAGTTTTCAGTGCATAATATAATCATGTAATATAATGTGACATAAAAATGTTACGTAAAATAATATGTTAACTATAATTGCAGTATATCGCAATATAGTATACTATTTAGCACGTGTATAATTTAATACACCCATGCTGCATCGCTATACAAACAAATATACCAAACTAATGTTTTGTAACATAGCACATTATACGTATAAATTAATTAAACCTAATATATATATATATATATATATATATATATATATATATCAAAAATCTCGGAGTTTTGTCTATCTGTTGTTCTTCTTACTGGTGCGTGCGTGCATGCGTGCGTGCGTGCGGGCGTGCGGGCGTGCGTGCGTGTCTTTTTTCTTTTTTTTATATTTTTTAAATTCCACATGCACATGCGCAACTTATTCTTCTGTCACGTAAGCTGTTAACATTCTCAGTGATCTGTGTCATATTACATGCGGTCATTTACTGCTCTGGTTACTGGTATATTATATAGACAATTATATATATATAAAGAGAGAGAGAGAGAGAGAGAGAGAGAGAGAGAGAGAGAGAGAGAGAGAGAGAGAGAGAGAGAGAGAGAGAGAGAGAGAGAGATATAGAGAGAGACAGCATCAAAACAGGACGACAACCAAAAGACTTTACCTGAGACTGAGGAAGAGCTGAGGGGGATGGAAAGGGAAGATGCGTGGCGAATGACATGATGAGGACGATTCCAGTTCAGTTCAGCTCAGTTCCACGCTGCTCAGCCAAACACCAAGTCTTCTTCGCGAACGTTCAGGTAACAAAGTCTCAGATACACACCGGCGCAAGACTATATTAATTTCGACTCTTTAGAAAAATCTAATTAAGCCGGTAAATGCAACACGCTTGTGGGAGAATAGTTCCTGCAATATGCTGTCATCATTCGCCGCGTTGAACTAAAACTCAGAATAAAGTTGGAATAAAGTTTGAGAACTGCTGGGATGAATGACGCTGTGAGAGGAGATGGCTTCTACACACAGCGCGGCGGGTGCAGCACAGACCACCGCGGAGTTCCTGACACGGTTCCAGACTTTTCCTGAGCGCTACCACCGCGGCTCAGCACCCATCGCGTTGTGTGAGAGAGAGAGCCACTGCGGATGCTGCGGCGCTTCAGGAAGTTTTTTTTTAAATATTTTTTATCAGGGTCACGAAACACTTGCCACTCAGTTTCCGCTTTCAGCGCACACGGCTACGGAGTAAACAAAACAAAAAATCAAAAATCTGTCGTCTGCTGCAGCAAGGAATCGGGCCTCGTATTGTGTCGTGTTGCTTGCTCCACCGGCGGTGTTTTTCGGTTTCTTCGCTTTCGGTGCTGGGTGACTGGTGTGAGGATAGTTCCCTGGGTTGAAGATTATCGCTTCTCAGACTTCGCTTCGGAGCTTTGTCTCCGAGTTTTCTCTGCTAGACAGTGCCGACCGACCCTCACTCGCCGGGAGCCGATATTAGAACTGTGTTTTCATATTTCCTATCGCCTCTCTCATAAATATTGAAACGGTCCCGGAGGCAGTTCTGGTGGTACCAGTAGTCCCGTGTATGTGTGTGTGCGTGCGTGTCGGCCGCGCGCGCACTGTGTGTGTGTGCGTGTGTGTACAGAAGGGATCGCCAATCGCTGGTTTCCGTCGCTACAAACAGTCGGCAGGCGTGAAATGCCTGTCTTTCCGCGCCAGGCAGCGCCGGCCCAATGTACAACCAGTTTATCGATTAGTTCCCGCAGGGTCGCTTAAACCACGCCCTCCGCCCCGTGATTGACGTTCGCGTCTTTTCCAGCGAAGCTCCGCCCCCTCGGTGGAGCTCGGGTGTGATAAGAGAACGGAGGAAGAGAAGGGGAGGGGAGGAAGAGGAGGCGGGGTAGGGAGGGAGAGGGAGGGGGAGGGGGGAGGGGGGGAGGAGAAAGAGAGTTCCAGCGAGCTGTCGTGTCTGAGCTAGAAAGAAGTGACAGACAAATGCCAAAGTTTGGTCATCCCGAGCGCCAGCTAACTGAATTAGTCGGGCTGCGTTGAAACGAATAATGTAAAGTGGGGTTAGAGACAGAGCAGCCGTGGCGCTGTGTCAGAGGCTGTTGCAGGGAAAGCGTAAGCAAGAGGAGGAACAGTCGGCCACTTGGGTTGAGGCTGTGTAAACGGGTTAGGCCGCTGGTTAGCCAAATGGAGGCTCGCCGTGTCGTCATCTGTAATCGAATGACGTGGCACTCAGTCAGTTTCTGTCATAGCGCTCGTGCCAACCGCCAGTCCGACACAGCGATTT
>JABMCL010003012.1:662500-665000 GCA_018857735.1 Alviniconcha marisindica
TGCAAACAGTATATTTTTCCAGGCGTTAAAGGCATCTACTTTCAATGCTACGCGTTTTGATGAAAACCCTTTCACGTGCCAGTGGGGAAAAGAAGACAAAAGGGCTTAAGGGGTTCGCACTTTTATTGGTTGTTTTCAAGCGACATCATCATCATCATCATCATCACGACATCATCATCATCATCATCATCATGAAGTGATGCTTTATGTCCTCAGATGTCAGTTGACATATTATTAGGGACAAGTTGTGACCAATGCCGAAGCACGGTGCAATAAATCTTTACGTCCACGGAAACCAGAAGGCTCGTTAGGACGGACAGTCCAGGACGTCCACCTCGACTCTCACACAGCTCTTGAACTATCACTTAACCTCGATGATGATGATGAAGTGATGCTTTATGTCCTCAGATGTCAGTTGACATATTAGGGACAAGCTGAGACCAATGCCGAAGCATGGTGCAATAAATCTTTACGTCCACGGAAACCGGAAGGCTCGTTAGGACGGACAGCTCAGGACGTCCACCTCGACTCTCACACAGCTCCTGAACCAATCGACATCATAGCAGTGCAGGGGTTAAAGATCTTTCTCGCCTCCATTAAGTCCACAGGTGGCATATTGTATGGGTGCAAAGTTGGTGCAATGTTGGTGTAAGATTGGTGCAAAGTCGGTGCAATGTTGGTGCAAGATTGGTGCAACGTTAGCGCCAGATTGACGCCAAGTTTGTGCAAGATTGGTGCAAAGTCGGTGCAATGTTGGTGCAAAGTTGGTGCAATGTTGGTGCAATGTTGGTGCAAAATTGGTGCAAGATTGGTGCAAAGTTAGCGCAAGATTGGTGCCACGCTGGTTCCAGATTGGCCAAAACGACGGACAATACCCAGCCTGTGTTACCCATCGACATTCGCCGTCGTGTGATCTATGTGACTGACTGGATTGTTTAAATGGGTTTTTTATAATTATGTATAAAATATCAAAAAGAAACTGAAACAAGGATGACTGCTAGCGTTCTAAAACAAGATCCAAACACATGCTGTGTTTTATCATATTAAATAGGCGTTCATTTTAACCTTTTGTGTATTTCGATCTTATATTATACATATTATCAGTCTCCGGTGATTTAATTTATATGTTCATACTCATTCATACTCATTCATACTCATTCATACTCATTCATCTGTGCGCAAACCATGCACGCATGCCACGTCTTAGACGTGTAAGCTGAAGGCATTAAAACTGACTGAATGGGGCAGAAACACATGTAGTCAATGTCTTGAAGAGAAGGAGAGAAAGAGAAGGAAGAGAGAGACACAGAGAGAGAGAGAGCCGCCACAGAGAGAGAGACAGAAGCAGAGAGAGAGAAAGAGAGAGGGGGGGAGAGAGAAAAGAGAAAAACAGAGAGAGAAGAAAGAGAGGGGGGAGGGAGGAGAGAGGAGAGAGGATCGAGAGAGAGAGCAGAAGCAGAGAGAGAGAGAAAGAGGGGGGAGAGGGGAGACAGAGAGAGAGAGGAGGATCGCGACAGACAGAGAGACAGAAGCAGAGAGAGAGAAAGAGAGAGAGAGGGGGAGAGGAGAGAGAGAGAGAGTCGCCAGACAGACAGAAGCACAAGAGAGAGAAAGAGAGAGGGGGGAGAGAGAGAGAGAGAGCAGTCACAGAGAGAGACAGAAGCAGAGAGAGAGAAAGAGAGAGGGGGGGAGAGAGAGAGAGACCGAGAGAGAGAGCAGAAGGCAGAGGAGAGAAGAGGAGGGGGAGAGAGAGAGAGAGAGGGGGGGGGGAGGGAGGGAGGGAGAGAGAGAGAGAGAGAGAGAGAGAGAGAGAGAGAGAGAGAGAGAGACGGGGAGAGAGAAGCAGCGAGAGAGAGAAAGAGAGAGAGAGGGAGAGAGAGGGCTGCCACAAAGAGAGAGTAAGAGAGAGCCGACAGATCGAGAGAGAAAGATAAAAAGACAAACAGACAGAGAAAGAGAGAGAGAGAGAGAGAGAGAGAGAGAGAGAGAGAGAGAGAGAGAGAGAGAGAGAGCCGACAGAGCGAGATAGACAGACAGATAGACAGACTGAGAGACAGAAAGAGAGAGATAGACAGAGAAAAAGAGAGAGAAAGAGAGAGCTGCCAGGGAGACAGAGCAAGAGAGATAAAAAGAGAGACAGACGGACAGGGAGAAAGCGCGCGAGAGAGAAAGAGAGAGTCGCCAGAGAGAGAGACAGAGCGAGAGAGAAAGATAAAAAATAAAAAAAGTCAGAGAAAGAAATAGAGAGAGTAACAGAGAGCCGCCAGAGAGAGACAGGGCGAGAGAGAAAGATAGAAAGAGACAGGCAGGCAAAAAAGAGAGAGAGAGAGAGAGAGAAAACACACACAACAACACCACCACCCACACACACACACCACCACACACAACTATATATATAATATACAATACACACACACACATAACGTACACACACACACAACACACACACACACACACACAACACACACACACACACACACACACCACACACACACACACA
>JABMCL010003012.1:675000-690000 GCA_018857735.1 Alviniconcha marisindica
AGAGAGAAATAAAGACACGAAGAGGCGGAATGAAACCGACTCCTCTGCACGGATGGTGAAAACGAATGTTATTTTTTCCTCTCTTGTGTCGAGACTACTGCGTCCAAATTCAAGAGTAATGGTTCAAATTCACGGTTCGAGGAGAAAGGCAGGGGTTGTTTCACGCACAAACAGAAATACGAAAGCGAAACAACCAAAACGAAAAGGCAGCAAAGAACGAAAAATCAAAAAGAAGAAAAGAAATGTTTTTAACACCCAGTTAACCATGACGATTATATCAGGGGGATGAAAACAAGAGAGCCGGTTTGGCCCAGCGGTAAGGCGTTAGGCTGATAAGCAGAAGGGCCTCGGCTCGATTCCGCTTCGGCTCTCCTTTCTCTTCAACAGTTGTGGTCTGTGGACACTGTCTTGTGGTCTGTGGACACTGTCACAATTCATGACTACATTAAAATGGCTCTCATCGCTGCCCATCTTACTACAGGAATCATTCTGGTGGTGACAGTGTAGCGATAGGTGTTCAATCTCCCTCTTCCCCCACCTCCATACCCCCTTCCCCCCTTCTTCCCGTTCCTAATAAGCCTTATGGTTTCTGTGGACATTAAGCACCATGTTTACTTACTTCCTTACTAAGAGACAAACAGAAAAAGTAAAATCTAAAGGACAGGAATGTGCGCAGAGCACTTGGAAAGCACTGGCAAACAAACCGGATTGATTCATTCATTCATTGGTTGATTGACTGTGATCAGTCACCCTTGAGGTGATGATCATTATTAGTAATTAGCTTTTACGGTTCACTGAACTGCACAATGTCACCTCTTGACGATTGTTTCAGAGTGGAACGCAAGTCATGAAGTCACAAGTAAAGACTCAACTCGAAAAGGAAAATAATTAGCTGTCGAAATACGTAACACAAGAACAACAAAGACCTGAGTCGCCTACGGTACCTCTCACCTGGCATGCGTATATATACAAAGTACATAAACTCCATTAGCAGTACATCCTCATAGTATAACAAGTAAAGGTCCGATTTTCAGTTCACGTTACCTATGAAGAGGATTGCCCATAAAATGAAGTTGAATGGACTGAGTAACACCGAAAGGAGAAAGGTAGAATGTCTGGCAGCAGACGAAAAATGTAAAGTCACATACTGATCTGCACCACACACGCAAGCACGCACACACACACACACACACACACACACACACACACACACACACACACACACACACACACACACACACACACACACACACACACACACACACACACACACACACACACACACACACACACACACACACACCTTCCGCGACCATACCCTTTTATACAGCCTTTTCGCTGTCACTCCTCGATCAGACGCAGACTAAAAACCTCGGATATATATAAAAACAAGACACCTTCCCTTGGGATTCTTTAATGGATGTGGACTCCATGACACTGACTTGAAGGCTACTCCACAGCTCTCTGTACAGACGCCAACAGCCCCTGGCTAACTCACTACACTGCTGACTCCCAGGACACGGCTCTGCTATATCGCTCTGCAGACTTTCACACCGCCGCTGACACCAGCCTCTCCGACCTGCAACAACAAACACGCGGTCCAGAGAGAAGGGTCACTTGTTCCTTGACCACTGAGGTATGCAGTGCGGGACAGCATGCAGACAACCATGGGAAAGTAAGCGTCCCAGCTGGAGCCGTGTCAGTGGTGGTCAGTGGTGGTCAGTGCTGGTCATTAGGAGCGAGAGGACAGGAGGAGGAAGTCCGATGATCACCTTGTTGGTTTAGCTCCTTGAGGCTTGTCTGCTATGCCCCCGCCACGTTGTTACGTAAAATGAAGTTTAGATCACGTTGGTTTGGCCAGAGGTACGGGTATCACGGAAAGTGTACTGTCTGTGGGCTGGTCGGAGCCGGTTTGGCCCAGCGGTAAAGCGTTAGGCTGGTAAGCGGAAGGACCTCGGTTCCATACCGCTTTGGCTCTCCTTTCTCTTCAAAAAGGTTGTGGTTTGTGGGCACTGTCCTGTGACTTTGTCCATCACTTCCTACTGAAACATTAAAATGGCTCTCATCGCTGTCCACCTTAGTGCAGAAGTCATTCTGGTGATGACAGTGTCGCGATATGTATATAATCTCCCTCTTCCCCCACCTCCATACACCCTTCCCACCCTTCTCCCCGTCACTAATAAGCCGTACGGTTTCTGTGGACGTTAATGACCATGTTTACTTACTTACTTCTCTGGGCTGGTCGGAGCAAGCCGTGTCCGTGTAGCTGCTGACGACGTCGTCATGGAACTATTGTTTACAGATAAAGACGAATGTGGTAAACAGTGTCATCGTGTTGGACACTGTGGGCACAATCGTTTAACACTCATATCATGGAGAAGGAGGAGGAGAATCACCACCATCATCACGACGACGACGACGACGACGACGATGATGATGATGATGATGATGGACGATGATGACGACTATGGGCATAATCGTTTAATGATCATATCATTGATGATGATGGTGACGACGACGGTGGCGGTGGTCGTCGTCGACGTTGTCGTCGTCGTCGTCGTCGTGTTGATGGTGGTGGACGACGACGACGACTGTGGGCATGATCATTTAATAATCATTTCGATGATGATGATGATGATGATGATGATCCCACGCAAGGGACTTAAAAAGGTCTTTGTTTAACTCTTTGTCTCCCGAGAAACACTGGCAGGGACCGAGATCCCAAAGACCGTGGGGGGGGGGGGGGGGGGGGGGGAGGGGGGACTACAGCTAGCGCTACGCTGTCACCACGGCACCTGCATGATTTCTGCATTCAGATGGGCAGCGATGAGAGCCATTTTCACGTTCTAGTCATTAATTCTGAGGGGCAAAGTCACAAGACGGTTCCACAGAACCACACGTTTTGAAGAGAAAAGAGAGCCGAAACGTGGAATGGAACCAACGTCGTCCGCTTACCAACCTAACGCCTTACCGCTGGGCCATACTGGCTAATCACTTGGTTTAAACAAGAATGTATTCCAGTACTAATCCCTTCCCCAGAAACCTATGGTTGATTAGGGACGTGGGGGGGGGGGGGGGGAGAGGAAATGAGTGCCCAGGTCCACCCACTGCTCACACAGCTCTGAGCTCTGGCAGTTCTTCCCCAGTAAGTGAACATGGTGCTTAACGTCCACAGAAACCACAAGGCTTATTAGGGACGGGGAGAAGAGGGGTGGGGCAGAGAGGGTATGGAGGTGGGGGAAGAGGGAGATTATATACCTATCGCTACACTGTCACCACCAGAATGACTTCTGCAGTAATGTGGGGTGGCGACGAGAGCCATTTTAGTGTTTCATGAATTGCAAAGCCCGTCTATTTTGAATTGTGAGGAACAAAGTCACAAGACTGTCCACAGACGGAAAGGAGAGCCGAAGCGGATTCGAACCGAGGTCTCTCTGCTCACCAGCCTAACGTCTTACCATTAGGCCAAACCGGCTCACTTTTTCCCACTTCCACAGGATGAGGATGATGATGAAGTGATGCTTTATGTCCTCAGATGTCAGTTGACATATTAGGGACAAGTTGTGACCAATGCCGAAGCACGGTGCAATAAATCTTTACGTCCACGGAAACCAGAAGGCTCGTTAGGACGGACAGTCCAGGACGTCCACCTCGACTCTCACACAGCTCCTGAACCATGTTCTTCACAGGCTTCGCAGCCAGTCTTATATAACGTGTACACTGTGTATGTACGTCACTTCCGCCGCCGGACGAGTCGAGTTGAAACCAAGCGCTCTCCTCGTGGTATCGAGGCCACATGTCTGAAGTCCGCGGGACAAGCGTGTGATGATCTGTTTCCACCAACACCCTGGCGTCCAGCGCGAAAGGAAAACAATCTTTCCGTCACCGTGTCCGGCCCGTAACGGTCAGTACATAAACATGCAGGGCTGATCAGTGTTCCGTCGTGTCACCGATCTTTATCTCTCCACACCTTTTGGCCATAACTCGTGTCTGTGTCTTGCACGTGTCATGTCTGTGCAATACCACTGACCGGAGGCAGGGAGGGAGGGGGTGGGGGAAGGGGGGGGGGGGGGGGGGGGGGGGGGCGGTTAGAGCGATAAATCATCAGATTACTGTACCAGCTGCCTCAGCATGAAATAGTACAAACTGTGTGATTAAGATGGGCGGAGGAAGGGAAGGAGGCCGAGGGGGCTCAATTGAGAACGGGTCCGATATAATAGCACAGATTTTGGTCCTTAATTTAATTTGTAATAACTCCATTAATCCCTTGAGGGAAATTGAGCCCGCCTTACTGGGTAGGGCTACGGCAGCCGCAAGAGCAGCGCTACCCATTCCAACCAGTGTGTGCAGCATCTGCCATCTGCTGCTGCTGCTTGTAACTGCCGTGTCGCCGATGTTAACCATAAAGACGGCAAAAACATGACTGCACTCTGGCGTATTCAGTAGTAGTAGTAGTAGTAGAAGAGGTAATGGTGGTAACAGTGTTAGTAGTCATAATAATAATAATGGATACTCAGAGCGCCTAATCCGCACTGGCCCTTGGCGCTTTGTTCAGTAGTAGTAGTAGTAGTTGTAGTAGTACTGGTGGTGGTGGTGGTGGTGGTGGTGGTAGCAGCAGCAGCAACAACAACAACAGAGCAGCAGCAGCAGCAGTAGTAGTAATAGCAGCAGCAGCAGTAGTAGTAGTTGTTGTTGTTGTTGTTGTTGTTGTTGTAGAGATTAGCAGTAGCAGCAGCATCTTCTACTTCTGCTGCAGCTGTCAGAAGGAGAACTGAGAACAGGAGGAGGATGACTTGATTATCATCACAACTGGATTTTAACGTCCTGACAACCGCTGTCTTTTCAGGCCAAAATGATGATGATGATGATGATGATGTCAAGGTCTCCGCAGGACGACGACGACAAGGATGATGGTGATGATGATGGCGGTGGTGGTGGTGCTGGTGGTGCTGGTGCTGGTGCTGGTGCTGGTGGTGCTGGTGATGGTGGTGGTGGTGATGGAAACAACAACTAAAACCATAACAACGTTAAAACAGCAGCAACAACCTGGCGTTTGCCGAAACTGAGAAAAGAAGCAGGAGAATTTTCAAAGACCGGAACCCACCAAGCGTGACCGACTTTGTCCGAGGCGTGATGATGTGAGGCTTAATGCCCTCGGAATTCGGGCTGACAAGTTAGGGACAAGGCCGAGGCCTGGGATTTTCTCCTTGAGAGATACTGACCAGTGGCCGAATTCAGCCAGCGTGACTCTTAGTGGTTTCCAGACGAGCCGCGAAGTGACCACTGGCCATGGGTAGGGCAAGATTTATCACTGCCTTAGTTCTGAACTTGAACAAGCTTTGACTGTTTTTGTTAACTTATGGGGATGACCAAGAACCATACATTTTTCCCGGCGGGGGGAGGGGTTTTGTGTGTGTGTGTGGGGGGTGGGGGGGGGGGGGGGGGGGGGGGGGGGGGGGGGGGGGGGGGGGAGGAGGTTCTTACTGTCTCTTTTCATCTCATTTTGCAGATTTTCTCCTTCTGTAACATCTCATCTATCTATCTCTCTCTCTCCTCTCTCTCTCTCTCTCTCTCTCTCATCTACTCTCTCTCCCCCTCTGCTCTCTCTCTCTCTCTCTCATTGTTAATAGACGTTAAGGTTGTTGGTGCTGGTTTTTCTTGACTAAAAAAAGCTTTTGATCTTGTTAATCATAATATTCTACTTAAGAAATTATCCTTATATACAGCAAACTCCCCATTTGTCTCGTTATTTAAATCTTATCTGGAGCTAAGATCACAAAGTGTTTATGTTAACGGTGAATACTCTAATGAAGGCATTAGTTCGTTGTGGAATTCCTCAAGGGTCTATTTTAGGACCGCTTCTATTTTCAATTTTTATCAATGATCTTCCCCTGCATATTACTAGCAATAAAGTTAATTGTGACATGTTTGCGGATGATACTTCACTAAATACATCTGATAAAGATGCAGACACTGTTCAAAATGAACTACAGAGAAGCATAAATGAAGCATCTGACTGGTGCGACAATAATGCCATGATTTTACATCCTGCAAAAACAAAAAGTATGCTACTTACTACTAGGCAAAAACATCAGCTTCGCCCGCTTCATCTTAATCTTAGTCTTAAAGACAGTCATATTGAACAAGTTCATGAACACCAGGACTTAGGCGTTATTATTGATGATGAATTTAGCTGGCGACCACACATTATTGGCACATGTAAAACAGTTTCAAGAAATCTTTATCTGTTGTCACAACTCAGACACTTTGTGGACACTCCTAAGCGCAAGCTGTTTTACCATGCTCATATTTCCTCTCACCTAACTTATGCATCAACTGTCTGGGACGGCTGTAGTGATATCATTATTTAACAAACTTAATTCTCTTCACAGAAGAGCTGCAAAATTGATGATATCTGATTCCTCTTTATCAACCGATACAAAACTACGGTACTTGGGAATACTTCCACTCAAAGAAAAGCTTATGTTCAATAAGGCAGTGTTAGTATTCAAAGCATACAAAAATCTTGCACCTCCGTACCTTAAACAGCTTTTTATCTTTTCCAATATTCGCGCCACATCAAGATATATAACTCTGCCCAAACCAAGAATAGACCTTTTTAAAACTAGTTTCTCATTTTCAGAAACATCCTTTGGAATACCATCCCAAATCAAATAAAATTCATGCATTCACTTACCAGCTTCAAACACAACTTTATAAATGATCAGAAGCAGACTGTTATAAATAACACACACACACCAACAAATAAAAATAAAAACAATTTCTTGGTTTCTAATGGCTATATATATATATATATATATATATGCATGTATAGTCTCCCAGTGATTTGATTTATTACTCTTTTGTATTGTTCATAATTATCGATTGCCATTGATTTTCCCACTATGATCAATAATTTATACATATATATATATATATATATATGTGTGTGTGTGTGTGTGTGTGTGTGTGTGTGTGTGGTGTGTGTGTGTGTGTGTGTGGTAACTGTTCAAGGACAGGTTGAACGACCGGCATTCGTGCCTAAACCTTTATCCTTGTGTAATAAAGTCAATCAATCTCTCTCTCTCTCTCTCTCCCTCTCTCTCTCCTCTCTCTCTCTCTCTCTCTCTCTCTCTCTCTCTCTCTCTCTCTCTCTCTCTCTCTCTCTCTCTCTCACGCACACACTACGCACACACACGCACACACACACACACACACACACACACACACACACACACACACACACACACACACACACACACACACACATCAATAACAAAACAAGGTAATAATACCTTTGTTAGAAAACGACTGAAAAAAAGGAAGGGAACAGGCACACACAAAAAGGGGAGGGGTAACAATATACAGCTAAGAATATATTACAAAGCTGTTACCATAACCTACAAACAAACCTTTTTTTGTTGTTGTTTTTTGTTGTTGTTGTTGTTGTTGTTGTCGTTTTCTATGTTTATTTTGTTTGTTTTTTGTTGTTGTTTTTTGCTTGGCCAACTCGCATGGCTGTTGAAAAACAACAACTGTCCTAGCGTTAAAACAGCTGATGTATTCGGATTTCTATGATTCGTGAACAGCAAAGCCCACCACTTAGGACCCCAAGCGATGAGTCAGTGCGAGCAGCCTTTACTTCCCAACCTAGAAGTACAAATACCCATAAGTCTTGCCGCTGTTTCAAACGCCCCCTACATCCGGTTCGCGTCCGAGCGGAAGATCATGTCAGGGGCGACAATCTTTACGAGGAAGGCGTGGTCATTCCAGAGACTTTGTCTTGTCATACCAGCGCCGTGCTAAGACAGACAAGATAAGTCCCAAGACCTCCGTCTCTTGTAATGTTGTCTGGTGCATTCCGAGACTGTTGTCAAAAGTCTCAGACAAATAGTCCTATTCTGTCGGTGTCTTGTAATTTTTACTGCAGTTATGTTGTTATTCTATTTTTATTTCAGTAATGTGTTCTTTTATTTTCGCAATTTATAGCTAACTTTAATTTTGGAATACACAGCCCACTACAAAGCAAAAGCCCCAGAGTCGAAACAAACTTCCGGGAACGTGCGCGTGCTCTCTCTCTCTCTCTCTCTCTCTCTCTCTCTCTCTCTCTCTCTCTCTCTCCTCTCTCTCTCTCTCTCTCTCTCTCTCTCTCTCTCTCTCGACTATTCAGTAGTTTAGCAAGGACTAGTTGTTAGACAGGTCTAAATGAACCTAAACTACAATCCTTGGAAAATAAAGTTTTCGAGTTCGAATTCGAGTTCGAGTTCTCTCTCTCTCTCTCCTCTCTCTCTCTCTCTCTCTCTCTCTCTCTCTCTCTCTCCCCCCCCCCCCCCACCCCCCACACCACCCCATCAGTCTGGTGTGTCAATCACTGAGTTCAAAGAAACACCCAGCCCCACAGGAAGTCCCCCAATGCCAGTGACACAAGAAGCGAGGGCGGCGCCCTCTGACGGCAACATTTGTGAATCGGTTGTCCCCCTTCTTTGGTGGTGTAGCGGGCTCTTCCGGCCTTGCACAGCAGGGCTCTGTTGTGGGGATGGGACGAGTTTAGCCGGCACCCACTGAGAAGCTAATTCGGCGATTTTACCCTTCGTTACCGACCCCGGATCCGATGGAGGGACTTGGCTAGAAGCGGCACGACGGAATAGTCTTGAAGGTTTGGAGATCTCTTCGGTTTTCACGACTAGGAGGTGAACAGTGTTACACACACACACACGCACACGCACACACGCACACACACACACACACACACACACACCACGCACACACACACACCACCACCCCACACACACACACATACACACACACACAACGCACACACCACACCATGCACACACACACACACCACGCACACACACATCACACACACACGCACACCAAAACCGCACACACACACCCACTCGCACACACCACATACACACACACATACGCACACACACATACGCACACACACACACGCGCCACTCGCACACACACAACCCCACACACACACACACACACACACACACACACCCCACACACACACACACACACACACACACCACACACACACACACACACACACACACACGACACACACGCACACACACACACAACACGCCGCACACACACACACACACACACACACACACGCACGCACACACACACACACACACACACACACACACACACACACACACACACACACACACAGGTGAACAGGCTGCTTGACTAGATCGACGTCAATGTCGAGTTGTCGCCATGTTATAGGAGAAATAGTAAGTAAACACGGTGCTTAGCGTCCACAGAAAGCATAAGCTTATTGGGGACGGGGGAAGGGGGTCAGGAGGTGGGGGAGAGGGAGATTATAACCTATCGCTACGCTGCACCACCAGTAACGTGAAGGAGGTGGTCCTGGGCTGTAAGAGCGGGGACGTAAAGATATTGAATGTCATTCCTTAATGCTGAGGACATAAGCTTCATCACACACCAGTACCCCAAAGATTCCTGCATAAGATGGGAAACGATAAGAGCTATTTTATTGTTTTTAATTAATTGTGAGGGACAAAGTCACAAGACAATGTCCACAGATCCCAACTGTTATAGGGGAAGGGAGCACGGATTCCTTTGATCGCTTTTGTGGCAAGCTGTGGTAGTGGTGGGGGGGGGAGGGAGGCGGAAGGGAGGGGGGGAGGAGGGGGGGAGGGGGTAGACTGTAATACTTAATAGGCTACCTTCTCCCTGCTAGCTTGTGGTGAGCCTGTTTGGCCTGGCGGTAAGGCGTCAGGCTGGTAAGCAGAGGGACCTACGTTCGAATCCGCTTCGGCTCTCATTTCTCTACAAAAGTTGTGGTCTGTGGGCGCTGTCTTGTGACGGCTTTGTCCCTGTCAGTTATTAAAACGTTAAAATGGCTCTCATCGCTCCCCATCTTAATGCAGGAGTCATTCTGGCGGTGACAGTGTAGCGATAGGTATATAATCTCCCTCTCCCACCCCCCACCCCCCTGCACACCCCCTTCCCCACCTTCCCCCCGTCCTTAATAAGCCTTATAGTTCCGGTGGATGTTAGGCGCCATGTTTATTTACTTACGCGCTAACACCCTTCTCAACAGTTGTTTCTGCGGCCACTGCCGTTGTGGCTTTGTTCCCTACAACGCCTGAAACAGCGAGCTGCAAAGTACACAAGATGCTTTGTACAGTTCCGAGTTTGCTGCCGCCGTCTATTTGTACTTGTGGTAGTCAGCCTACACTCTGGGGCGAGTGATACTGCCCCCAACCCCACACCTTCCTACATAAATATCCCTAGTAAACCGTATCAGTTTTTTTGTGGCCATTAAGCATTATGAATTGATCCGCTAAGAACATCGCTGGGAGAAAGTGGCTTGTCGCACGGTGGAATCGAACCTGCCTCAATGTCAGCCTGGCTGTGAGCCGACGTGGCCCAGCGGTAAGGCTTGAGAGGCCGGTACCAGACGGATCTGCGGGTTCGGAATCGGCTTTCTAAAACCTTTCTCGATGTGGTTTTAGGACACTAATTGTGACCTCTGAGAGTGGATACACATCCCAGAGACTGTGACCCACCTTACCCCCGGTGGCCGTCACAGCTGCCCACCTTATTGCAGATATCATTATGAATGGTGACAGTGCAGCGTTAGGTATAGTCCCCCCCCCCCCCCCCCCCCCCCCCCCCCACCCCCAAACACACACCTCCTGTGTCCTTTCCAGCACCTCTCTGGAGATATCTCTGAGTTTAAAAAAAAAGGTCTACTAATGGCTGGCATAACGGCCTAGCCGTTTGTTGTTGGTTGTCTTTGGTTGTTGGTTGGTTGGTTGGTTGGTTGTCGGTGTGTTTTGGTTGATTGATTGGTTGGTTGGTTGGTTGGTTTTGGTTGATTGATTGGTTGGTTGGTTGTCGGTGGTTGGTTGGTCGGTTGGTTGGATGGCTGATAGGTTGTCTGTTGGTTGGTTGGTTGGTTGGTTATCGGTGTGTTTCGGTTGGTTGGTTGGTCGGTTGATTGGCTGGCTGATTGGTTGTCGGTGTGTTCGTTGTTCGACCAGATCTCCAGTCGCTAGAACCCGAGGACGCACTGCAAAAGGATGCACGTGCCGCTGCCCGTCTGCCGGATAATTTAGTTACCGTCCTCAGCCTAGCGCGAGTCAGCGGTCCTTCCGACCGGTCATCGTTCATTTTCCGGGTGAGCGGCACCTGTAAACTGCTGCACCCGGAGCCTGCTGTGCCGTCTGCAAGTCGGCCGTGTCTGGCTGCAGCGCCTCGTGCCATCCATCTCTTTCACGACTCCCTTTCAGCCGTCGCCGTGCGTCGTGTGCGTGTTTACGGAGTCCGCCTCGTAAATCCGCTGGAAGGGAGGGTTTTGCAGCTCGTCGCCCTGGACGCTTCGTCGGCTGCCGCGCTGCCACTGTTGCGGCTCGTTCCGCATCACTTGACACGCTAACTTGCCCTGACCCTTTCTCCTGTCCGTTTTTTGTTTTTGTTTTGTTTTGTTTGTTTGTTTGTTTTTTGTTTGTTTTGTTTGTTTGTTTGTTTGTTTGTTTGTTTGTTTTTTGTTTTTTGTTTGTTTGTGTTTGTTTGTTGTTGTTCAGTGTTTGCATTTTCTTTCTTTCTTTCTTTCTTCCTTCCTTCCTTTTCTTTCCTTTTTTTATTTCGTTTTCTTTGGGGCAATCTTTTTTTTTATTGTGGGGGGTGGGGGGGAACTCCTTTTTTTTATAGGGGGGGAAGGGGAATCTGCTTTTTTATAGGGGGAGGGGGGAGTCTCTGTTAGGTGGAGTCTCTCTCTCTTTTGGGGTGGATCTTTTTTTGAGGGGAGTCTGTTTTTGTTGTTGTTGTTGTTGTTGTTGTTGTTGTTGTTGTTGTTGTTGTTGTTGTTGTTGTTGTTGTTGTTGTTGCTGCTGTTGTTGTTTTGGGGTGTTAGGGAGTCTTTTGCGGGAGGAGATTTTGTTGTTGTTTGTTTGTTTGTTTATTTGTTTTGATTGGCGTCTCTTTTTTCTCTCTCTTTTTTTTTGGGGGGGGGGGGGGGGGGGTGCGGGAGGATTCTTTTTTTAAGGGGGCGGGGGCGGGGAGACAGGGAGTTCAGGGGAGGCTACTTCTTCTTCTTTTTGTTGGGGGGGAGGGGGGTTACCGTTTTAAAGAAAAGGCAGCTTCGACAGAGTAGCGCCGCCCAGCTTAACGTTGGTAAGGTTTGAACGGATCTTAGCCTAACGTTTGTAAGGTTTCAACGGAATTTAGCTTAACGTTGCTAAAAATTTCAACGGAAACGTTGGTAAAGTTCCAAAGGGATTTAGCCAAGGCAACGTTGTTCGACTTCTGTGGGATGTCTGTTTGTGCAGTTGTCTGTGGTGTGTGTGTGTGTGTTGTTGTGTGTGTGTGTGTGTGTGTGTGTGTGTGTTGTGTGTGGTGTGTGTGGTGTGTGTTGTGTGTGTGTGTGTGTGTGTGTGTGTGTGTGTGTGTGTGGTGTTGTGTGTGTGTGTGTGTGTGTGTGTGTGTGTGTGTGTGTGTGTGTGTGTGTGTGTGTGTGTGTGTGGTGTGTGTGTGTGTGTGTGTGTGTGGTGTGTGTGTGTGTGTGTGTGTGTGTGTGTGTGTGTGTGTGTGTGTGCGCGTGTGTGTGTGTGTGTTGTGGTGTGTGTGTGTGTGTGTGTGTGTGTGTGTGTGTGTGTGTGTGTGTGTGTGTATGTGTGTGTGTACAACTGTTTACACCCACCCACACAAAACTCCGTCAAGAGAAAGGAGTGAACTTTCAATAACTGTGAAGACTGAGAAGGGCTTTGTGTTTCTGCCCTTGTAGGCTGCTGTCAGACTCGACCGTGAATGACAGCGGCAGGCTGAAAGTGACAAGTGGCGTTACCACCTACTCTCCCTCTCCTACTCCCCCTCTCCCTCCCCCCCCCCCCCCCCCCCCCACCCCCCACCGCCACCATCACCCAGTCCGTCCACCCACTTGTGCGCGTGGCACGAACGTTGCCAGTCAGCTGTGAAAACTATCTGATATTTCATCTGCTTCCTCTGGACGATTTTCTTTTTTGGAGGGAGGGGGGCTACCCCTCCCTTGGTCCCTATTAACACCCCGTGCCTTCCCCCCACCCCTCCTCCCGCCACCCACCACCACCACCTTCCCGCCGCCCCTTTCTACGTTCCTTTCCCCTTCCGGAGCTACGATCCGCGTCTGTTTTTACTGTACGTACTTGGAACTTGTCTGCTTCCAGTGAGAAATTGTGATGGTGCATTTTTAATTGTCATGCATTCATTTGTTCGTCGTCATCATCATCACAGTTTGGTATTTTTTTATTTATTTTTTTCTTCTAATTGTTAGCATTCAATATTATCCGTAGAAGTGGTAGTTAGTTAACAATTGCATTTTTTTTAAACAGCATTTTAACGTCAGCTCGGCCGCTCTGGTGTCACACGTTAGGACGAAAAAGCAGCAGCACTACATAAAGATTAAACAGATAAGATTGTTTATTGTCCATGCTACAATCATACAAATTGCCTCTTGGCTGCACAAAATGAAAACTTTAAACTCTGACACAGACACACAGACACACACGCACGCACGCACGCACGCAAGCGCACGCACGCACACACACATACACACACACACTCACGCACGCACGCACACGCACGCACGCACTCACGCAAGCGCACGCATGCCCACATACATACACACACACACGCACGCAGCGCACGCACGCACACACACACACACACACACACAACACACACCACACACACACACACACACACACGCACGCACTCACAACACCACAGCACGCACACCACACACACACACACACACACACACACACACACACACACACACACACACACACACACACACACACACACACACACACACACACACACGCGTAATTTACGGACAAGCAGCAATCAGCAACCAACACTGGGGAAACTTCTGAGAGACGGGGTGGAGCGCATATGGGATTTTCCGAAGGCATAGATACCATCTTGAACTGTAACACCTTCATGAGTCCAGTCACCTGGACGCTCAGTACGATCACAGAGTCAGTAAGTAAACCTGAACCCTAACGTCCACAGAAACCACAAGGCTTATTAGGGACGGGAAATAGGGGGGAAGGGGGTATGGAGGTGGGGGAAGAGAGAGATTGTATACCTATCGCTACATTGTGACACCACAAGAATGACTCCTGCATTAAGACAAGCAGCGATGAGAGCCATTTTAATGTT
Organism: Alviniconcha marisindica; assembly: GCA_018857735.1. NCBI lineage: Eukaryota > Metazoa > Mollusca > Gastropoda > Provannidae > Alviniconcha > Alviniconcha marisindica. Next base: position 689,197 of record JABMCL010003012.1, read on the forward strand.
TCATTAGCTTTGTGGGAGAAAACCTTCTCTTTCATCAAGTCACAAGACAGTGTCCACAGACCACAACTTTTGAAGAGAAAGTAGAGCCGAAACTGATTCGAACCGAGGTCCCTCTGCTTACCTTACCAGCCTAACTAACGCCTTACCGCTACGCCAGACCGGCTCACTCACAGCGCTGTCCGGTAATCACCAGTCTGAATCAGAGCGGAAGTTCCACAGTGGGTGGGAGGGTCAGTTACAACACCTTCAATCACCTGCAGATCAAGTGGTCAGTCTGGTCACTCATGCAATCAGCTGTGGGAGGACACGCAAGCTTGGAGTTCGTTAGACTCGTTTAACGCTTAGCTGTCTCCAGAGAGGTACAGGCGGATACCGACATCCCAGGAGATTGGGGAGGAGGGAGACTGTGCCTAACGCGAGAGGGAGACTGTGCCTAACGCGAGAGGGAGACTGTGCCTAACGCGAGAGGGAGATTGTGCCTAACGCGAGAGGGAGATTGTGCCTAACGCGAGAGGGAGACTGTGCCTAACGCGAGAGGGAGACTGTGCCTAACGCGAGAGGGAGACTGTGCCTAACGCGAGAGGGAGACTGTGCCTAACGCGAGAGGGAGACTATGCCTAACGCGAGAGGGAGACTATGCCTGTGAGTCAGTTTGGCCTAGCGGTAAGGCGTTAGGCTGGTAAGCGGAAGGCCCTCGGTTCGATACCGCTTCGGCTCTCCTTTCTCTTCAAAAGGGTTGTGGTTTGTCCTCAGTCGTGATAGGTAATAATCGCCCTTTACTCTCTAGTCCGGACTGTGTAGAGT
>JABMCL010003012.1:692500-697500 GCA_018857735.1 Alviniconcha marisindica
GACAAAATTTCATTTGTATCATCGTTTGTTAATGTGAGCCGGTTTGGCCTAGCGGTAAGGCGTTAGGCTGGTAAGCAGAGGGACCTCGGTTCGAATCCGCTTCGGCTCTCATTTTTCTTCCATAGTTGTGGTCTTTGGACACTGTCTTGTGACTTTGTCCCTCACAATTGATGAAACACTAAAATGGTTGTCATCACTGCCCATCTTAATGCAGGAGTCATTCTGGTGGTGACAGTGTAGCGATAGGTACATTAGAGAGAGAGAGAGAGATACCCCTTCCACCTTCTCCCCGTCCCTAATAAGCCTTATGGTTTCTGTGGACGTTAAGCGTCATGCTTAGGCTACTTACCTTCGTTTGTTAGTGTGTTTGTTACCTGTTTGTTCATGACTTGAAAAGGCATTTTCGCCGAGGAGAAGTTGCCCTGAGGTTAAGTGTCCGGGTGACTAGGTACTTCTCGAGCGTTCCAACATTGTTGTCAGGTCCGAGAGGGTGTGGGTTTTAATACTGGCGCGGGTGGTAGCACGTAATATGATATAGCAGATATACTATTATGTTGATATATTTTGGTTTATATAAGAATTTATTCAAGACAAAATAAAGATACAGTGAATGGTTATGGGCTCACCAACAAGCTAGCTGCTTATCGGCGGTGAGCTCATTTACGTACAGTTGAAAAAGAAACGCAAATGTATGGCGGACGAACAATTTCACCAAGCTAACAATAAATGAGACATAACAACAACAACAACAACACTAAACCAAGGAGGAAACAGAAACAAACAAAACAAAAAACTAAAAAGAAAAAATACATATTGAGATATTATGTATACATTCTTGTTGATCTTGTAGAGCGCGATGTGCTCGCCCTTGTTGTTCACATACGGTGCTGCAGAAATGACCGCTAGTAGCAGCAGCAGCAGCAGTAGTAGTAGTAGCAGCAGCAGCAGCAGTAGTAGTAGTAGCAGCAGCAGCAGAGCAGTAGTAGTAGTAGCAGCAGAAGCAGCAGCAGCAGCAGTAGTAGTAGCAGCAGCAGCAACAGTAGTAGTAGTAGCAGCAGCAGCAACAGTAGTAGTAGTAGCAGCAGCAGCAACAGTAGTAGCAGCAGCAGCAACAGTAGTAGTAGTAGCAGCAGCAGTAGTAGTAGTAGTAGCAGCAGCAGCAACAGTAGTAGCAGCAGCAGCAACAGTAGTAGTAGTAGCAGCAGCAGCACAGTAGTATAGTGAGCATCAGCAGTAGGCAAGTAGTAACAGCAGCGCAACAGTAGTAGTAAGTAGCAGCAGCAGCAGCAGCACAGTAAGTAGTAGCAGCAGCAGCAGCAGTAGGTAGTAGTAGCAGCAGCAGCAGCAGTAGTCAGCAGCAGTAGCAGCAGTAGCAACAGCAGCAGTAGTAGTAGTAGCAGCAGCAGTAGTAGTAACAGCAGCAGTAGCAGCAGCAGCAGCAGCAGCAGCAGCAGTAGCGGTAAATCTGTGCCATTGTATACTGACGTGTTGTATGTTGTTGAGAGGTTTGGGCTTATAACCGGGTTTTTTTTATTTTTTTATTTTTTTTTTAATCTTTTATTACCCTGACATAATTATGGGTAGCCACGTGACGCCTTCTCAGTATTGTTCATATTTTATTACCCTGCCATAATTATGGATAGCCGCTTGTCGCCTTCGGAGGATTAATCTCCATTTCGGGCGGGTCATGCACTGTTATGCGAGGTGTTACGGCTGAAGACAGTCCCCACAGAACGCTGCAGCGTGTAACGTTTTGATGTACACTTGGTGTTCTTGGTGGTGTCAGTGTGTTGGGACCACTGAGCTGGAACACAGCCCAAGGCAAGGCGGGAAGCTTCTAATTTAAACAGGGTTTTGTTCCTGAAGGCATGGCGAATACAATAACAGGCAAGCATTGATTTTTTGGGCCCCCGGAAAAGGAGTTGGCGCTACAGTCTAAGGGAAGCAACTGCATTTTAGTAGTTCGATAGTATGCTGTGGTTCTTTCCCCTCTATCCTACTGCCTGTTGACGTTCGGCACTACGCCGAATTAGACTCGACACTGCGCATGCGCTAAAAAGAAAGGGAAAGAGAAACAGATGGACAGACAGAGACACAGACCGAGAGAGAGAGTCTGCCCGTGAGAGATCACAATTCTAAAGACACTTTTAAAAACAACCTGCAGACTGTGCACCAGTGACTGTTCTGTTCACTTTCTTTTTAAAGCGGATTGAGCATACTGTTGCAGCATTCCGTTCCTAATAAGCCGTACGGTTTCTGTGGACGTTAAGCACCATGTTTACTTACTGTTGCAGCATAGACATATATTTGCGTTCTACAAGTCTTCATCATCAACGCGATTATCAGGTGATTATCATCATTACGAGAATCGGAAGTAATAGGTTAATTCATTGCCGCGCGGCAACTGCATTCCTAAACGCAGCTTTAAAATTAGTCGAAAAAACAAGAAAAACAAGTAGAAAATGAGACACAACAGCCACCCATACCCGGGCCAAAGAACGAAGAAAATCGGCCCCGTGAAACGCTTACAATTCTCTTAAACAGAAGAGACAGACAGACGGACGGACGGACACACAGGAAACAGAGAGAGACAAGGCGTTTATTTAAAAAAATCATTTCTTCAGTCCCATTGCCCTAAGATATTCTCTCTCTCTCTCTCTCTCTCTCTCTCTCTCTCTCTCTCTCTCTCTCTCTCTCTCTCTCTCTCTCTCTCTCTCTCTCTCTCTCTCTCTCTCTCTCGCTCTCTCTCTCTCTCTCTCTCTCTCTCTCTCTCTCTCTCTCTCGTTTGTGTTGTTTGTGTGTGCTTGTGGTGTTTGCGCGTGTTTGTGTGTGTTTGTGTGCGTGCGTGCGTGCGTGCGTGCGTGCGTGCGTGCGTGCGTGCGTGCGTGCGTGTGTGTGTGTGTGTGAAGGGGCAAAAAATCGAAGTCGTTTATTAGTCCTACATTTTACTTACTTGGTGGTGGTTGTTGTTGTTGTTGTTTTTATGGTTTAAACAAAAAATTATTCGAGACGAAATAAAGATACAAAAAATCATTATGTGCTCATCAACAAGCTATAGCTTATAGGCGATGAGCTCATGCAGTTGGAAAAAAAACAATGTATGGCGGACGAACAATTTCACTTCGCTATCAATAAATGAGACGTAACAAAAAAATAACAACAATAAAAACAAAAAACAAGACTGGTGTTGACTGGGTTGTGTCCAGAAGCGTGATCCAGCTTTTAATTCGGTGACTTGTGTACTGAACTGGTGTAAAGGAATTTTCAATGTGTGATTCGTTCTGAGCGTATAGTGCATTTGACGGGGCGTTAAAGGCCAAGAGCTAATTAATTAACTAGTTATACAATAGTGGAAAGATGACTGTACGCATGTCGGTCACGTGGTTTGCGTCATCAACCGCGCGAACGCTACGACTGGCCGACAGAGATTGTTCTTTCTCTGTTGTTGAATACAGCTGGGGGGGGGGGGGGGGGGGGGGGGCGGGCGGTAGAGAGTAAATATGATTTGCAGTGAGTCAGCTGATTCTTTCCTTAATTCCTTTTCGCTGGCAGTTGACCGTTTTATTTCACGCATTTCGTCGTTCTTTTTGTGTTTTGATATTGTTTGCTGTTTTTGTCCTTTTTTTTTCTTTCTTTTTTTTCTTTTTTTTTTTGGAGTGGGGGTGGTGGGGTGGGGGGTGGTGGTCGTAAAGTGGTTGGGGGGGGGGGGGGGGGGGGCAAGGAGGAATTTACGAGTTCTGTTTGTGATTTTTGTGGTTTTAAGTATTCATCTACGGCATTGTCTGTGGTAGACTAGGCGTCCAAACTCGTTTATCCACGTTTCCAACGCCGGGTCACCCGCGCAGGCGACACCACAGACTAGACAGCCAGACGCTGACAGGTAGACAGAGTAGCGTCCCTTGTTTGCATGGCACAAGTGGTCTCCCTTTGACTGATGGACTCCAATCATCCCGCCAGACTTAGCTGAAGAAGTGGCCAGGGAGCCGCGGCCGTGAGCGCTAAATGAGGGCCAAGCCGATTGGCTCGCCACAAGACTGGCAACACTCGGTCAGCAAGCGTCAAGGAGGAGCTTGACCAATATTTATCATGCCGCCGATCAGTCGTCTGGCACAGAGTTCAGGTGCTGTGTGAGAGTCGAGGTGGCCGTCCTGGGCTTTCCGTCCTAACGAGCCTTACGGCTTCTGTGGACGTAAAGCAACACTGAACCGTGCTTCGCCATCGGTCACAGTTTGTCCCTAACGTGTCAACCGACATCGGAGGACATGAAGGTCTAGATCACCATAACAGCCTTTTGGCACAGAGTTCAGGAGCTGTGTGAAAGTCGAGGTGGCCGTCCTGGGCTTCCCGTCCCTAATAGTCCTTACGGTCTCTGTGGACGTAAGGCAACATTGAACTAGCCACAGTCACTGAGAGCTGTGTGAACGTCGAGGTGGCCGTCCTAGGCTCCCTGTCCCTAATAGTCCTTACGGTCTCTGTGGACGTGAAGCAACACTGAACTTGAACTGTCAGAGCTCAGGAACTGTGTGAAAGTCGAGGTGGTCGTCGTGGGCTTCCTGTCCATAATAGTCCGTGTGGCCTCTATGGACATAGAAGGGAAGGAGCGACCGTAGAGTAATCCTACTGTTCCTGCACTCCAGCCCTAACCCATTAGGAAACGCGAATTGAGATTTCCCCTTCTGAACTTTCAAAGCTTAGCGATTTTCACTTAATGCCACGAATCATTCTGTTTTTCTACTTCTCAGCTTCCCTGTTCCTTCAGCTTCTCTTTTTCCACTCCCCTTCTTTCGTCCTCTTGTTTGTTTCTGTTTTGTTGTTTGTTTGGGTTTCGTTGTTGTTGTTGGTGGTGGTGGCGATGGTGGTGGTGGTGGTGGTGGTGGTGTGTGGATTGATGAGTGCTCTATGTGAATCAGTCTAGCAGTTATTTAGAGTAGAGTACTCCTGTGCCGTGTGCTCGACTCGAGTGTAAATCGGGTTGCGGGTGGGGGTTGGTGAGGACACTG
>JABMCL010003012.1:710000-715000 GCA_018857735.1 Alviniconcha marisindica
AACAGACACCGTCATTTTCATAACAGACACCGTCATTTTCATAACAGACACCGTCATAACAGACACCGTCATTTTCATAACAGACACCGTCATTTTCTTTTCCTGTTAACAGAGCACCGTCATTTTTATTCTGTTAACAGACAGTCATACAACGCTGTAGTTCACGTGCAGTCTATGAACAGCCGTACAGACAGCTCTGTGGGTTTTGTGAGGTCATCGTTCATCGACCAACACCGCTTAGTAGTACAGACCACCTGCAAAAAACAACAAGTGTTTACCATCAGTGCACAGGACGCAGGCCAAACTGCTAACTGAACAACGAGAGTGAGTCAATAGCACCCAATAAGCACAATGCATACGTAGTAACCCCGTTCGACAATTTTTGTCAAATCTCGGTACCGTTCGGTCGTTGGCACATGTTTTATGTAAAAAGATGTTCTAGCTGTGTACTTATTCGTCGTCTGGGATGATTGTCTGGAGGCCTATTATTTCTGGTTTTACACGACATACGACAAGTTTCAGAACAGAACAAGAAGAGAAAAATCAATGACACAGACAAACATCGCATCGATTAGGTCTTACTGGATTTGCCCCCCCTCCCCCCCCCCCCCATCCCCCCCCCCCCCCCCCCCTCACCCCTCAAAAAGAAATAACAGGCGAAGTTCTATTCAGTTATATACACCGTCCAACAACTGAAGACGATAATGACTAATCATGAAATGTCCACAGTCCCAGCATTGCGTTACAACGAGTACAATTATATCAAGAATCTGAATAAAAAATTAATATATAAAAAATGTGAACGCTTCAGCAGTTACCGGTTTGGCAAACTCCAGGAATCTCATGCACTGATCATGCATCATCCAACTACAAAAACGAAAACGGATACTCGTGAAACTTCTGCAGCTCTTATTATTGCGTGACACCTAACGTTTTTAAGTTTTGAGGATTTACTTTCGGTGGAGTAAGTAAAAATGGTGCTTACCGTCCCTAATAAGCCTTATGGTTTCTGTGGACGTTAAGCACCATGTTTACTTACTTACTTACTATAAAATGGTGCTTCCCGTCCACATAAGCCATAAGGCTTATTGGGGGGGGGAAGAGGTAAATTATATACCTATCGCTACACTGTCACCACCAGAATGACTCCTGCATTAAGATGGGCAGCGGTGAGAGCCATTTTAATGTTTGATTAATTGTGAGGGACAAAGTCACAAGACACTGTCCACAGACACAACCTTTGAAGAGAAAGGAGAGCTGAAGCGGATTCGAACCGAGGTTCCTCTGCTTACCTGCCTAACGCCTTACCGCTAGGCCAAACCGCCTCGCAGTTCGGTGGAGTTTATGCATTTTGTATTTACTCGCAAGCCAGGTGACATTTAGTGTAGGCGATTCAGGTCCTTGTTGTTATGTTTGTGTGACGTTTTCCGAGCGTTAATGAACTGCTTCGTTGACTAAAATCGCTTATACACACCGTTATTTTGCGAGTCCCTACAATGATTGCTCATCCTCTTACAACAAAAGCGATAACGGCTATCCATGAAACTGTAATACTCCACCGCCAGCATCTCTCTCTCTCTCTCTCTCTCTCTCTCTCTCTCTCTCTCTCTCTCTCTCTCTCTCTCTCTCTCTCTCTCTCTCTCTCCTCTCTCTCTCTCTCTCTCTCTCTCTCTCTCTCTCTCTCTCTCTCTCTCTCTCTCTCTCTCTCTCTCTCTCTCTAACCGCACCGGTTGACTGGGCGTAAAACACCACTACTTCTCTCTCTCTCTCTCTCTCTCTCTCTCTCTCTCTCTCTCTCTCTCTCTCTCTCTCTCTCTCTCTCTCTCTAAGAAGCTATACATGCAAACATACAACGAAAAGAAGACATTCTAAACTACCGCCTCACCTTATCCATAGAAACCGCCGAAGCCCTTGCCGAAGCCGCCCAGGCCGTAACGCCAAAGCCAACACCGCCCAGGCCGAAACCGCCCAAACCAACACCGCCCAAGCCAACACCGCCCAGGCCGAAACCGCCATACCCCGCTCCGTAGCCACCGACTCCCAATCCGAAGCCTCTACCGAATCCACCGTAGAAGGGAGCGCCGTAGCCACGGTAGCCGTAGCCAAGCTTAGGGTAGTAGCCGAAGGCGGAGGTCATGGCGACCAGGGCGACGAGAAGCAGGGTGACAACGGCGACCTTCATCTTGGATCTGAACAACCGACATCAGTAAAGGGTTTAGCCTCCACCGCTAAGCCCGTTCTTAATTGGGCGAAGTGTTTGTTCGCCGAACATACTTCGGACAGTTCCACGAACTATGATTCGTTTCTTAATTGAATTTTTAGTTCGCCGAACATGGTTCGGACAGTTCGACGAACTCGCTTCATTCTTAACTGGCTTGTAATGAGATAACGAACTATATTCGCCAAGCAAAAGTTCGCCCAATTAAGAACCAACTGTATTCGCCGAATACTCCCAACTATGTTCGCGAACAAATGTTCGCCCAGTTAAGAACGGGCTTTAGGCTAACCGTTTAGCCTACAGCGTTATTTTATGATTGATGCGTTTAGCAACGGCAACCTAATAAATCATAGGTTTAGCGACGCTGCTCAAGGTTTTTTGGTTTTTTTGTTTGTTTTTTGGGTTTTTTAAAGAAACCAGTAGTTTTAGCAATAACGACAGTGTTTAGAGCTGTAACGACTGTGTTTAGAGCTGTAACGACTGTGTTTAGAGCTGTAACGACTGTGTTTAGAGCAATGTTAATTGATGAGTTAGCAACCATAATAGTTTTAGCGACTGTGATTACATAATTTGAGGACTGTAATCGATAGGCATAACAACAGTAATTATTAGCACTGGTAACTAAAATTTAACAATTAAACAATTTGAGTGAAGACGGGAAAACTAATTAAGAAATTGAACGGGCACAAGAAGAAAGATTCAGACAGCGACTCCGACATAAGGAGAAAGATCTAGGCAGGAATTGCTACACAAAGGGAAAGACCAATGCAGGAACGCTTCAGGCAGGAATGCTTCACACAAGGAGAAAGATTCAGGCAGGAAATCCTCACACAAAGAGAAAGATTCAGACAGGAATGCTTCACACAAGGAGAAAGATTCAGGCAGGAACGCCGACACAAGGAGAAAGGATTCAGGCAGGAATTCCTCACACAATGAGAAAGATTTAGACAGGAACGACTCACGCAAAGAGATAGATTAATGCAGGAACGACTCACGCAAAGAGAAAGCTTAATGCAGGAACGATTCACGCAAAGAGAAGGCTTAATGCAGGAACGACTCACACAAAGAGATAGATTAATGCAGGAACGACTCACGCAAAGAGATAGATTAATGCAGGAACGACTCACGCAAAGAGATAGATTAATGCAGGAACGACTCACACAAAGAGATAGATTAATGCAGGAACGACTCACACAAAGAGATAGATTAATGCAGGAACGACTCACGCAAAGAGAAAGCTTAATGCAGGAACGACTCACGCAAAGAGAAGGCTTAATGCAGGAACGACTCACGCAAAGAGATAGATTAATGCAGGAACGACTCACACAAAGAGATAGATTAATGCAGGAACGACTCACACAAAGAGATAGATTAATGCAGGAAAGACTCACGCAAAGAGAAAGATTAATGCAGGAACGACTCACACAAAGAGAAAGCTTAATGCAGGAACAGCTCATGCAAAGAGAAAGCTTAATGCAGGAACCCTCACACAAATGACAGATTAATGCAGGAACGCTTCACACAAAGAGAAAGATTGATGCAGGAACGCTTCACACAAAGAGAAAGATTGATTCAGACAGGAACGCCAACACAAGGAAAAATATCCAGGCAAAAACTCCTCACACAAAGAGAACATGTCATGCATGGGCTCTTTACACAAAGAGAAAGATTAAGGCAAGAATTCCTCACACAAAGAAAAACCAGATCAGGCAGTAGTCGAGTTTTGAGACAAATTCTACGTTCATACACGTAAACGGTGACATACAATTAAGAAGAAGACAGAGAATAAAAGTCAATAATTTTTTAAAAGTTAGTTAATGATTGCGCTTGGACATCATGCCGACTGCACCGAGTTCCTTACGTCAACGACGACGACGACGACGGGGGCAAAAGGATGTAGGACTAAACAGAAGAAGGACAAGAGAAGAAGCAGAGGAAGCAGGAAAAGAAGCACGGCAGTTTATAGTTACCTTGGGCGGAAAGATACGTCTCGCAAAGCTGCTGCAGTGGCTGTCTGGTGTTGGTAGGAGTGTTATGGTTGCACACTATCTGCACCTCCTTTTATAGCCTGATTTCCTGCCCCGGGGGTACCCTGCGCACGCCGCGCCATCCTTCTTTGGTGATTTATCATTTCCCTTTAAATGCTACAACTCTGCGTCATGACATTTGTTGCCCCGGCAGTTTGACTCGAATCACAAAATCTGGGTAGGTAGCCTGATGCAACACGCCCTGAAGGGAGCTTGGCCGTGAATGTCAGATGTCTGATGTCCGCCCCTTGTCTGGAATCTCAGGGCTGTTATTTGACTGCGCTTTTCTGTCTCCTGTCTTGTTCTTTTACCTAGTCTTGCAGTTCTTTCTGTCCTCTCTCTCTCTCTCTCTCTCTCTCTCTCTCTCTCTCTCTCTCTCTCCCCCTCTCTCTCTCTCTCTCTCTCTCTCTCTCTCCTCTCTCTCTCTCTCCCTTTATCCCCCCCAATACTTGACCCCCACCCCCACCCCTCCCCCCCCCCCCCACTCCTCCCCAAGAGTTCATGAAGGCTTTTCACTGAGTGGTAGGCTTTTTGTTTATAGCGAATTGTTGAACAGCTAGGAGATGACAGCTGGTCAGTGGTATATGCAATATGCTGCCATATGGCTATTATATTTGCCGTTATGCAGTTGCAGTTCTCCCTTCCACGCCCTGTCCATTTCTTTTAACATATTTTAAACTGGTATTCATAAATTAGACGGAATAAGGGTCGACGATACTACCGCGTCCTAGCACCATGCTGTTCAAACCTGGGCA
>JABMCL010003012.1:720000-722500 GCA_018857735.1 Alviniconcha marisindica
TGTGTTGTGTGTGTGTGTGTGTTTGTGTGTGTGTGTGTGTGTGTGTGTGGTGTGTGTTTGTGTGGTGTGTGTGTGTGGTGTGTGTGTGTGTGTGTGTGTGTGTGTGGTGTGTGTGTGTGTGTGTGTGTGTTTGTTGTGTGTGTGTTGTGTGTGTTTGTGTGTGTGTGTTGTGTGGGGTGGTGTGTGTTGTTCGTGGTTCGTGTGTTCGTGCGTTGTCGTGCGTTCGTGCTCGTTTTTCGTGCGTGGCTGCCGTGCGTCGCGCGTCGTGTTGTGTGGTGTATTGTGTGTGTGGTTGTGTGTGTGCCTCTGTGTGTGTGTGGTGTGTCGTGTGTGTGGTGTGGTGTTTGTGTGTGTGTGTGTGTGTGTGGTGGTGTGTGTGGTGTGTGTGGTGTGTGTCGTGTGTGTGTGTCGTAGTGTTGTGTGTGTGTGTGTGTGTGTGTGTGTGTGTGTGTGTGTTGTGTGTGTGGGTGTGGTGTGTGTGGTGTGTGTGTGCCGTGTGTGTCTTGTGTGTGTGTGTGTGTGTGTGTGTGTGTTGTGGGGTGTGTGTGTGTGTGTCTACCCCTTGTGTTAGTGTGTGTGTGATGTGTGTGTCGTGGGGTGTGTGTGTGTGTCGTGGTGTGTGTGTGTGTGTGTGTGTTGTTACTGACAAGCAGCAGTATTAAGAGTAAACGTTGTGTGGTTAAGACTTTTAAATATCATTTTTAATTCTGGTGTACGTGTGTGTGTGTGTGTGTTGTGTGTGTGTGGTGTGTGTGTGTGTGTGTGGTGTGTGGTGTGTGTGTTGTGTGTTTTGTGTGTGTGTGTGTGCGTGCGCGTGTGGTGTGTGATGTGTGTATGTGAGTGCGTGTGTGTGTGGTGTGTGTGTGTGTGTGTGGTGTGGGTTGTGTGTGTGTGTGGTGTGTGTGTGTGTGTGTGTGTGGTTGTGTGTGGTGTGTCATGTGTGTGTGTGTGTGTTGTTGTGTGTGTGTGTGTTGTATGTGTGGTAGTGTTGTGTGCGTTCGTTTTCCGTGCGCGCGTGTGTGTGTGGTGTGTGTGGTGTGTGTGTGTGTTGGTGTGTGGTAAGACTTTTAAATAGCATTTTTAATCTGGTGTGTGTGTAGTTCGTAGTGTGCGTGTGAAGTGGGTGTGTGGTGTGTGTGTGTGTGTGTGTGTGTGTGTGTGTGTTGTGTGTGTGTTCGTGTGGAGATGGATGGGGCGGGGGTGGGGTTCGGAGGTGGGGTATTCTCTCTCGGTCTCGGTCTATTTGTCCTGCTGTGTATGTTTCTATTTGTTAGGTCTCTGTCTGTCTGTCTCGTCTCTGTCTCTGTCTCTGTCTCTGCTCTCTCTGTCTCTCTCTTCTTCTCTCTCTCTCCTTCTCTCTCTCTCTCTCCTCTCTCTCTCTCTTCGCTCTCTCTCTCTCTCTCTCTCTCTCTCTCCTCTCTCTCTCTCTCTACTCTCTCTTCTCTCTCTTCTCTCTCTCTCTCTCTCTTTCATGATCTGTTGTGTGTGTTCTCTGTCTCTGTCTCTCTCCTCTCTCTCCTCTCTCTCTCTCGCTCTCTCTCTCTCTCTGCTCTCTCTCTCTCTCTCTCTCTCTCTCTCTCTCTCTCTCTCTCTCTCTCTCTCTCTCTCTCTCTCTCTCTCTCTCTCTCTCTCTCTCTCTCGCTCTGTTAAGGAGAAACAGATTTCAACTTGAACGGTAAAGTGCTGCGCACGGCCATCAACTATCGTCTTTCAGTCCTCAAGGACGAGGACGGAGACAGCAACAGGACGAGAAGACTGAACGGCCAACGACGATCGTCTTTCAGTCCTCAAGGACGAGGACGGAGGCAGCAACAGGACGAGAAGACTGAACGGCCAACGACGATCGTCTTTCAGTCCTCGAGCACAGTGACGGAGACAAGGATAGGGTGAAAACGTTTAACGGTGCTGAAGCCATGTGGCGGGTGTTCACATTCCAAGACGCTGTGTGATTTCAACCCTTTCCCTTTTTCTTTCATTCTTTCTTCTTCTTCTTCTTCTTCTTCTTCTTCTTCTTCTTCTTCTTCTTCTTCTTCTTCTTCTTTCTTCTTCTTTCTTCTTCTTCTTCTTCTTTTCTTCTTCTTTTCTTCTTCTTCTTCTTCTTCTTCTTCTTTTCTTCTTCTTCTTCTTCTTCTTTTTCTTCTTCTTCTTCTTCTTCTTCTTCTTCTTCTTCTTCTTCTTCTTCTTCTTTCTTTCTTTCTTTCTTTCTTTTCTTCTCTTTCTTTTTTTCTCCCTCCACCCCCCCCACCCCTGCCCCCTTTCTTTTTCTCTCATCATGAGTGTAAGATTGCCTTACTTCTTTTTCAATCAATCAATCACTGCTCACACGTCCAGGAAACGTCACTGCTGCCAATACCTGTCTCCATCCAATTCCCTCCCCTTCACCCCCCCCCCCGCCCCCCCCCACCCCTCCACCCCACTCCCCACCCCACCCCACCCCCCGTGGCCCCCTCCCCCCTCTCTCCCCTCTCCCATCCCTGCACCTCCCTCCCCCGTCTCTCCC
>JABMCL010003012.1:732500-737500 GCA_018857735.1 Alviniconcha marisindica
TCAAGTTTAAAAAAATATGTTTATTTACGTGTTTTACACATGCACAAGATCGCGCACGTAATGGTATTTTTTACTGGGGATGTTTGTTCAAGGGAGATAACTGATGCGTATCCGACTCGACAAAACTTCAAAGAAGATTATCGAACTTCGCATGACGGTAACCTCTATTTCGCTTCGTCCACGCGTGCTATTCGGAAGAGTTAAAAACATCTCGAGGTCACAACGGTGTCGGCCCGTCCCTGATAAGCCTTATGGTTTCTGTGGACGTTAAGCACCATGTTTACTTACTTAACGGTGTCGAAAAGATTCAGCTTAAAGCTGTATTTACTTAACAAGTTCTCGCCATATCTTGATTAAGTCTTGTGTGGTCGTTTTTTGATTTTTTTAAAAGAGAGAAAAAAGGTAAAAGTTTATGAATCAAATGAGATCTCTTTTCTTTTCTTTTTTGTCTTACTGAATGGGGGAGAGAGTGTGTGTATGTGTGCATGAGAGAGAGAGAGAGAGAGAGAGAGAGAGAGAGAGAGAGAGAGAGAGAGAGAGAGAGAGTCATTAAAACGTGGTTTGAGGGCTATAGTTTACACCTGTACTTTACACTTGAGTGGGTGAGTAATTAGATTTTAACGTCCTGTCAACAGCATCATAGGTCAGGAGCTGTGTGAGAGTCCAGGTGGCCGTCCTGGGCTGTCCGTCCTAACGAGCCTTCCGGTTTCCGTGGACGTAAAGATATATTGAACCGTGCTTCGGCATTGGTCACAACTTGTCCCTAATATGTCAGCTGACATCTGAGGACATTAAGCATCACTTCACCACCAGTCAACAGCACATCCTGAACTATGGAGCTGTGTGAGAGTCGAGGTGGACGTCCTGGGCTGTCCGTCCTAACGAGCCTTCTGGTTTCCGTGGACGTAAAGAATTATTGAACCGTGCTTCGGCATTGGTCACAACTTGTCCCTAATATGTCAACTGACATCTGAGGACATTAAGCATCACTTCACCACCATCAACAGCACAGTAAGCCCCACATCATCATCGTCAACCGCACAGAGCTCAGGAGCTGTGTGAAAGTCGAGGTGGCCGTCCTGGGCTCCCGTCCCTAATACGCCTACGATTTCTGTGGACGTAAAGCAACACACAACCAACCAACCAAAGTCAACCGCACTCAGAGTTCAGGAGCTGTGTCAAAATGGCGGTGGCCGTCCTGGGCTGTCCGTCCTAATGAGCCATATACGGTTTCTGTGGACGTAAAGCAGCATTGACCCATGCTTCAGCATCGGTCACAGTTTGTCCTTAATATGTCAACCGACATCCGAGGACATGAAGCTCTACATCATCATCCATCATCATCATCATCATCATCATCATCATCATCAGCCGCACAGGATCACCTCAGGACGTCTTACACGCTGAGCACAAGTCTTAAAGTAAAAGTCCAAGGTTTTTAAGTATGCAAAATGACCATCGAAATGATTGACAAATGAGTCACTAGTTTCAGATTTAATGAAATAAAAAATAAAAAATGTTTAATTGGGTTTTTAATTGATTTATTTTCTGTAGACTTTCCCGGAAGTGACGTCAGTCTGGGGAGTCAGTGCGGTTGCCATCTTAGATTCTTCAGTAAACTGTGTATGCGTGTGGTCGACAAAAAAGTTAACTATGCCGGCCTACTGTGTTGCCGCGAACTGTAACAATTCGCAGACGACCCCAGGTATAACAATGCACGAGCTCCCACGCAATCGACCCGCAGTGAGGCGAAAGTGGATTAAATTTATACAATTCAAACGAGCTGACTTTCTTGCTGCGCCGCATCACGCCCATTTGTGTAGCGAGCACTTCAGTGAGTGAGATTTCGCAAACTCCATGGAATACCGCATGGGGTTTGCTGACACGATGTTCCGGTACTCTTTCAAAATCCTGCCCGACAGGCTCAAACTAATACGGCTGTATCCTTGTGGGTCTCTCGGGCAAAGTATCAGTTTCGTCTTCGGAGCTCGAGTTGGCCATTTTGCAGCGACTCCCCAGAGTGACGTAGTAGGCATATGGTCACGTGATTTGGGCGTCATGGCGACGCTTTCGGTACGACAGAAAATGCCTTTTTTTCGTGCATTTATAACCCTCAGATCACAGTTTCACCTGCATCATTGTTCTCAGCGAGCTTTAACGGAAATCGTGTCAAAAATCACCCCTAACCTTGGACTTGTCCTTTAATGTGTGCGGTTTAGCCTACTCTAAAAGGCTTGAAGATTATCGACCGAACTGCAAATGAAAAGAAAGAAAAGAAACAAAAGAAAATTCTCCATGAAGGCAGCTTTTACATTCTCTCTCTCTCTCTCTCTCTCTCTCTCTCTCTCTCTCTCTCTCTCTCTCTCTCTCTCTCTCTCTCTCTCTCTCTCTCTCTCTCTCTCTTCTTTTTAGCAGGCCATTCTGTGCGTAATAATAACTATTAATTTCAGTCAATTCGCTCTTGTCGCATGTAATTCTCAGTTAAGTTACTATAGCCTTTTATAGCAATTTTTCTTTTTCTTTTTTAATATCCACCGAAGAGGTGTACTTACAGCCGTTGTTACATGGCTGGTGCCACGTTAAACTGCTGCCGTCTCAGCGTACGATCTGTGAACACCATACAGCCATGCACCAGCTTACAGTGTCATTTTCTTCGAAGCCACATATGTACGGTGCATGTGTGTTTGGCAGAATGACCGGCATCTTTTACGTGCTAAACTGCGGTAACACGTGGGTGGAACGGATACCGAAATAGGAGTCAGCACCGAAAGTTAACCCTGGAGAAGCAGATTGTCTCCCGCCGCTCCTGCCGGGACTCGAACCCGAGACCTTTTGATCACGAGTCTGGCGCTGTACCGCTGAGCTGTCCCCGCTCCCTTAATATGATAGGAAAAGAGCGAGTCGATGCAGTCTTACTTTGCTGACTTCGACAAACTGTACAAAACGCTTTCAGTCGCCGGGGCCGGCATTCAAAGATGGTAACTGGCTTCTTCTTCTTCTTCTTCTTCTTCTTTAACTGACTTTTTTTGATACTTGACCCAACTTCAGTATTGAGACTGCTGAACAATGTTTAAGCAACAGCTTTCCACCGTCATGGTGTTCAACTGGGTTTCCCAAATTGTAAATGCCAGTTATCACCAAATTTTAAGTCACAGCCGAAATTACCACGAAAAACTGTAGACGACTGGTTGTTGTTGCTTATTGTTGTCGTTGTTGCTTCCTTTTCCATCTCTCTCTCTCTCTCTACCTCTTTTCTCTCTCTCTCTCTCTCTCTCTCTCTCTCTCTCTCTCTCTCTCTCTCTCTCTCTCTCTCTCTCTCTCTCTCTCTCTCTCTCTCTCTCTCTCTCTCTCTCTCTCTCTCTCTCTCTCTCTATCTCTTTCTTCTCTTATTCTCTCTCTCTCTCTGTATTATATATATATATCTTTCGTCCGCCCAACCCCCATCTCCCCATTCTTTTTATTGTTAGCTTTTGTTTTTTTTTTTTTGTTTTTTTTGCTGTTGCCACGTTGAGTTTTGGCTGTCTGAAGATGCTTAACATTCTCACAGATCAGTCTTAACTCTTTCCCTGGCAAAGATGTTGCACTCCTGCTGCTGACCCCCCCCCCCCCCCCCCCACCCCCCCCCCCCACCCCCACCCCCTACCTTGCCCCCCTTTTATAAACTGTCTCGAAGAGAGGTCAAGTAAACCGGAAACGGTTATTTTGAAAATGTTGCTCCTCGTGGCATGGGACGCAACAGCTACGGTAGTCGGAATTCAAGCAGGATGTCCTAATTATGTTGTCATACACACTCGTCAGAAACAGTTTACCGCGGACGTCATTCGTACGCTGTCCGTGGGGCAGAAAAGGGTTAACGAGTGTCGGACGTTGTGACAAGCACGCTGGGAGGAGCGCGAGGCTGAGAGTGTCGACTACGCAGGTGTGTTCTGCTGCCTGCGGGACTAGAAGTCATGCGTCATCCTGTGAAAGTCACTGATTTGAACAATCGTGGGGGAGGGAGGTGGGGGAGAAAGCAGTGTGTGTGTGTGTGTGTGTGTGTGTGTGTGTTGTGTGTGTGTGTGTGTGTGTGTGTGTGTGTGTGTGTGTGTGCTGTTTATTTTTGTTTGTTTTTTTGCATCTGTTTTTGTTGCTTTGTTGTTGGTGTTGGTGGTCGTGGTCGTGCTGCTGCTGCTGCTGTTGTGTGTGTGTGTGTGTGTGTGTGTGTGTGTGTGTGTGTGTGTGTGTGTGTGTGTGTGTGTGTGTGTGTGTGTGTGTGTGTGTGTGTGTGTGTGTGTGTGTGTGTGTGTGTCGTTTATGTGTTAGTTTTGTTTATTTTTGTTTGTTTGCTTTTTCTGTTTTGTTTGTTTTTGCGGGGTTGTGTTGTTGTGTGTGTGTGTGTGTGTGTGTGTGTGTGTGTTGTGTGTGTGTGTGTGTGTGTGTGTGTGTGTGTGTGTGTGTGTGTGTGTGTGTGTGTGTTGTGTGTGTGTGTGAGAGAGTGGTGGGGGGGGTGGGGGGAAGGGGGGATTGGGGGGAGGGGAGGGGAGGGTGCGTGTGTGTGTAATTAAACTTTGTGTGTCCTCTCTCTCTCTCTCTCTCTCTCTCTCTCTCTCTCTCTCTCTCTCTCTCTCTCTCTCTCTCTCTCTCATCTCTCTCTCTCTCTCTCTCTCTCTCTCTCTCTCTCTCTTGTTCTTGTTCTTGTTCTTGTTCCGTTTTAAGCCTGGAGCTGATACCTCATGCCCGTTTTGCCCACACGAGACAGAGGACGAGCTGCATGTTCTGTGCAAATGTACAACGTACAATAATATTAGACCTGACTTTTTAAGGCGTGACGGTCTGCGGAGTAGTGTTCCTTACCATTCAGTTATGGAAACAACTAATCAATGCCGTTTGCAGCAGATTGCATTGTTTCTTATCAAGGCAGGGAAAATGAGACAGATAACTGACTGATTTGGAATAGTAGCGGCACGTAGTTGTATGTGTAGGTGCTGTGTGTGTGTGCGTGGGGGGGGGGGGGGGGGGGG
>JABMCL010003012.1:740000-755000 GCA_018857735.1 Alviniconcha marisindica
TAATCACTCACGTAACGCTGATTACTAGTAATATGTAGGTAAAGATAGCCCTGGGGCCCAGAAAAAAAGAGTATATAGAGAGGTGCATGCAAACTCTGTACAACACACCACACTACCGCCACAACCGCCAGAACGTTACTACATCTCATCTGCCAAACTAAACTTTCGGCACGGTATGAAGTCTTCTCTCTTCTTCTTCTTCTTCTCTTCTTCTTCTTCTTCTTCTTCTTCTTCTTTCTATCGTTCTCTCTTTTTTCTACTTCTTCTTTTTCTTCTTCTTCTTTCCTCCTGATATAACCGTCAAGGGTGACAGGGCGTAAAGATCCACTTATCTATTGATCTTCTTTTTCTCAACCCCCCCCCCCCCCCTCCCCTCCCCGTGAGAGATAGAGATATATATATATATAATCATATGCGGTTTACAGAACGTTCAAATCCAAGAACAAACGAAATCTTTCTTCTGTTTATCCTGCTTCTTTTTTCCCCTTTCTTCGTGCTACTTTCTTTCTTTCGTTCTTTTTCTTCCTCCGAAGAGTAGCTAAAAAGAAAACTACGAAACAAGCATGTAACTGATCAGTTGTGCATTATAGTTAAACCTGGAACACCTTAAACATAGTAAGATCGGGGGCAAAAAACTAAAGAGAAGAAAGTCTTCATAAGACGATTTTGAGCCTCCCGGAGCCAGTTCAGAATTCGATTCCCGCACATCTGAAAAGACAGCAGCGGGATTATCAGAAAGCTGATCGTGGTCAGGTCAAGCATGATGTTAGCTGCCCAGGTCAGACACGTTCAGACACGTCTGCCCAGGTCAGACACGTTCTCCACTGCCGGAGTCGCTCATCAGTGACCACCGGTACATAATGGTGAGAGATTCAGCCGAACACTTACTCGAAACATACCACAGCTGTGCCGGACAAGTACGTTTTCATTTTTCACAATTTAACTATTGTTTTGTCGCTTAAAAGGGAGGTTGACCCCAACATTTAACACGTTTTGGATTGTCATATAATAGTAGTGTTTATTTTAACTGCTTATGTGTTTGGATCCAATACTTACAAGAGAACAAAATTAAATGAGTAAGTGGTAACTTTTAGTAGGGGAGAGTACTCTCGGCTGATACAGCTGGAAGTGGCTCTAAATCTAAGCGAAAGAAACCGTTGTCGCTAGTTGAAATAGTTTTGAATTCTAAAATGGTCATCTTTTGTAAAATGTTGGATTTTGAATGTTTGAGAGTACACTGCAGAGAGAAGTAACTCTGCATGTTCGCAAGTATCAAATCCCTGTCCTTTTTCTTCTTCTTCTTCTTCTTCTTCTTCTTCTTCTTCTTCTTCTTCTTCGATCTTCTCTTTTCCGCCTCTTTTTCCTCCCTCTTTCTTCTCTTGCTCCTCCTCCTCCTCCTCCTTCCTCTTCTCCTTTGTCTTCTTCTGAGGTGACCAAGTGCGGTTGCTGTTAAGAACGCTAAACGTTCAAATCGAATAATTATCGAGCTTTTGTTTTCCTTCATATTTCTTCCTTGTATTCAGTAATACACCTGACAAAACAAAATGTCCTCCGTCCCTCCCCCCCCCCCCCCCTCTCTCTGTTTCTCTCTCTCTCTCTCTCTCTCTTCTCTCTCTCTCTCTCTCTCTCTCTCTCTCTCTCTCTCTCTCTCTCTCTCTGTCTGTCTGTCTGTCTGTCTTCTCTCTGTCTGTCTGTCTGTCTGTCTCTCTACTCTCTCTCTCTCCTCTCTCTCTCTCTCTCTCTCTCTCTCTCTCTCTCTCTCTCTCTCTCTCTCTCTCTCTGTCTGTTTTCTGTCTGTCTGTCTGTCTGTCTGTCTCTCTCTCTCTCTCTCTCCCCTCTCTCTCTCTCTCTCTCTCTCTCTCTCTCTCTCTCTCTCTCTCTCTCTCTCTCACCCCTCTCTCTCTCTCTCTCTCCCCACACACACACACACATTCTCTCTCTCTCTCTCTCTCTCTCTCTCTCTCTCTCTCTCTCTCTCTCTCTCTCCCCTCTCTCTCTCTCTCTCTCTCTCTCTCTCTCTCTCTCTTTTCTGTCTGTCTTAATCTGTCTGATGGTTGTTCCTCTCCTCTTCTCTCGTGATCTCTCTCTCTCTTCCTCTCTCTCTCTCACTTCTCACATTTCAACCTGATTCGGCAACGGCGGCTTGTCTTTGGTCTCCATACACACACACACACACAACACACAAAAAATATATCAAGGATATGTCTAAGTCTCGGCAACTCTTTCGTCCTGGTCTCGACTTCTCTCTCTCTCTCTCTCTCTCTCTCTCTCTCTCTCTCTCTCTCTCTCTCGTTGCTAAATTTGTAAAAAAACGTTTTGTCAATGATGGTTGTTCCTCAACCCAAGATAAACTTCGCTACAGTGATCCGCTTTTCTTTATCGTCTCTTTTATTTTGCCCTTAAACCTGGATTCGGAAACGCGGATTTGGGAAAGGATTGGAAAAAGGCCTATTACAAGGTTTGGAAACAATGGCCTATTACGAGGGTTTTTGGAATCAAGGCCTGTTTGGCAATGGTTTTGGGAATCAATGGCCTATATGGCAAGGGATTTGGAATAGGCCCCCGGTTTTGGCAATGGATTTGGTTTTGGAGGGATTTGGCAAGAGAATAGGATATGGCAAAGGATTGGATATAAAGGCATGGGAAGCTGCTTTTTCGGTGGCCGTGGATTGGGGAGGTTCAGGGGTGGACGTCGGTGGTAAATACTACTAGAAATTCTCAACAACAATAGTAAGTGTGGCTGCTCTCATCACATCAGTCTGGAATGGCTCACCGTGTGGTGTTGAATAGTGTGGCATTCCCTCTTCGTCAAACAAAACAAACAACAACAGAGAAGAAAAAAAAGGAAATGGAGAAGAAAAAAACAGAAAAAAAGAAAAAGAAAAAAAAAATATATACCTACTATACACTATTTGAGCGTCAGAATCCATTCTTGTGTGTGTGTGTGTGTGTGTGCGTGTGCGTATGCGTGGCGTGCGTGCGTGCGTGCGTGCGTGTGTGCGTGCGTGCGTGCGTGCGTGCGTGTGTGCGTGTGTGTGTGTGTGTTGGTGAGTGTGTGCGCGGGGTGTGCGTGCGTGGTGCGTGATGGCGCGGCTGTTGTGTGCGTGGTTGTGTACGCGAGCGCCCGTGGTGTGTGTTGTGCGTGCGTGCGTGGTGCGTGCGTGCCGGTTGTGTGGTGTGTGTGATGTGTGTGTGTGTGTGTGTGTGTGTGTGTGTGTGTGTGTGTGTGTGTGTGTGTGTGGTGTGTGTGTGTGTGTGTGTGTGTGTGAATCATTGCTTATGATACTAAAGAAAGAAAACAGAAAAACAAAAACGAGGTTTCCGATACCGCAAAAACACACTGATGTTTATGTCCCTGCTAAAGCATAGTGCTGGTCATGGTCCTGCAAAAATGCACACTGATGTTTATGTCCCTGCTAAAGCATAGTGCTGGTCATGGTCCTGCAAAAATGCACACTGATGTTTATGTCCCTGCTAAAGCATAGTGCTGGTCATGGTCCTGCAAAAACGCACACGGTCTGCACAACAACAACAACAAAACACAAGGTCTGCACACACACACACACACAAAAACAAGGTCTGCACAAAGAACGCAAAAGGTCTGCACAAAAACACACAAGATCTGCACAATAACACACACGGTATGCACAACAACAACAAAAACAAGGTCTGCACAGACTCGTGCTTCTAGCATGATAGTGAAAAATACGCTGGGGCGTATAATTTAACATACACGCACACCCAAAAACACCACAACACACAAACACACACACACCACACCCCACAACACACACACACACAAACGCCCGCAAGCACACACACACACACAAAACACACACACACACACCCACACACACACACACACACACACACACAAACCACAACACACCCCCACACCACACCACACCACACACACACACACACACACACACACACTCACACACACACACACCGCACGCACACCCACACACACACACCCACACCACACCACACCCCACCACACACACACACACACACACCACACACACACACATACACACACACACACACACACACACACGCACGTGAAACTAGCACTCTCAGACCCGTTAGTCTCAAGCATCTGTCCCTGTCCTTCCCACCCCCGGAGACTCTAAGACTCCATGGTGTATATACTCCTTGGCATAACTCTATCATTAGCAATGTCTCCGGGAGACTCTAAGACTCCATGGTGTATATACTCCTTGGCATAACTCTATCATTAGCAATGTCTGTGGAGACTCTAAGACTCCATGGTGTATATACTCCTTGGCATAACTCTATCATTAGCAATGTCTGTGGAGACTCGGTGGCGCAGTGCAAGAGTCCTCAGTCTCGAAAGCCAAAGTTAAGCACGATGGAGCGTGCATGGTCACTATAATAATAAGAATAATAGTGCATGGTCACTATAATAATAAGAATAATAGTGCATGGTCACTATAATAATAATAATAATAGTGCATGGTCACTATAATAATAATAAAATATGTGGTCACTATAATAATGAAGAATAGTGCATGGTCACTATAATAATAATAATAATAGTGCATGGTCACTATAATAATAAGAATAATAGTGCATGGTCACTATAATAATAATAAGAATAGTGCATGGTCACTATAATAATAAGAATAATAGTGCATGGTCACTATAATAATAAGAATAATAGTGCATGGTCACTATAATAATAATAAGAATAGTGCATGGTCACTATAATAATAATAAGAATAGTGCACGGTCACTATAACAAAAATAATAGTGCATGGTCACTATAATAATAATAATAACAATAGTGCATGGTCACTAAAATAATAATAGTGCATGGTCACTATAATAATAATAATAGTGCATGGTCACTATAATAATAATAGTGTATGGTCACTATCATAATAATAATAGTGCATGGTCACTATAATAATAATAATAATAGTGCATGGTCACTATAATAATAATAAAAAATTTAATAATAATAATAAATAGGCAGGTCACTATAAAAAAATAATAGTGCATGGTCACTATAAAAATAAAAATGTGCATGGTCACAAAATAATAATAATAATAGTGCATGGTCAAATAATAATATAAAAAATAGTGCATGGTCACTATAATAATAAAAAAAGTGCATGGTCACTATTATTAGGGTATTAATAATAAAAAATGTGATGGTCCTATAATATAAAATTGCATGGTCACTATAATAATAATAATAGTGCATGGTCACTAAAAATAATAAAATATGCGGGTCACTATAACAAAAATAATAGTGCTGGTCACTATAATAATTAATAATAGTGCATGGTCACTATATATAAAATTTAGCCCATAAAAAAAAATAGTGCAGGTCTAAAATATATAAGATATGCATGGTACTAATAATAATTGTATAGTGATTCACATAATATATAAAATATGCATGGTCACTATAATAATAAAAAAATAGTGCAGGTCACTATAAAAAAATAATAGTGCATGGTCACTTTTAAAATAATAATAAAATAGGCTTATAAATAAAATACACACTATAATAATAAAATAGTGCATGGTCACTATAATAATAAAAATGTATGGTCACTATATAATAATAATAGTGCATGGTCACTATAATAATAATAATAGTGCATGGTCACAAAATTAATAATATAAAATAATAATGTGTTCACTATAATAAAATATTGGGGCATGGTCACTATAAAAAATAATAGTGCATGGTCACTATAATATAATAATAAATAGTGCATGGTCACTATAATAATAATAATAATAGTCATGGTCACAAAATAATAATAATAATAGTGCATGGTCATATAATAATAATAAAAAAAAAGTGCATGGTCATATAAAAAAAAAATAGTGCATGGCCCCAACGTATTAATTAATATGCTGGTCCTATAATTTTAATCAATTATGTGCAGACCTACAAAAGTCCTTCGGGTGAGACTACAAACCGAGAACCCCCGTGTGTGTACGCGTGAGCCGGTTTGGCCCAGCGGTAAGGCGGTAGGCTGGTAAGCAGAGGGACCTCGGTTCGAATCTGCTTCGGCTCTCCTTTCACTTCCAAAATTGTGTTCTGTGGACACTGTCTTTTTATCTTTGTCCCTCACAATTAACGAAACATTAAAAAGGCTCTCGTCCTGCCCATCTTAATGCAGGAGTCGTTCTGGTGGTGACAGTGTAGCGATTGGTATAATAGTCTCCCTCTTCCCCCACCTCCATACCCCCTTCCCCCCCTTCTCCCCGTCCCTAATAAGCCTCACGGTTTCTGTGGACGTTAAGCACCATGTTTACTTACGTGTGTGTACGCCTTCAAAAAGATAACATACGCACGTTAAAGACCCCGTAGTCCATGTCAGAGCTCGGTGGATTGGTGGAAACATCAAAATAACCCAACATGCACTGAAAGTGCCAGAGCCTTCAGAGTGCTGAAGTCGGACAATTTGCGGAAGAAGCAGGAGGAGATGACAAGCGCACTGCGTAACCGGCCATCCCTAACGAACCACCTCGTTTCTCTGGACATCATCTTCATTTTCCATGTTGCTTTACGTCCACAGAAACCGTACGGCTTATTAGGGACGGGGAGAAGGGGGGAAGGAAGTATGGAGGTGGGGGGAGAGGGAGAGTATATACCTATCGCTACACTGTCACCCCAGAATGACTTCTGCATTAGATGGGCAGCGATGAGAGCCATTTTAATGTTTCAGTAGGAAGTGATGGACAAAGTCACAGGACAGTGTCCACAAACCACAACCTTTTTGAAGGGAAAGGAGAGCCGAAGCGGTATCGAACCGAGGTCCTTCCGCTTACCAGCCTAACGCCTTACCACTAGGCCAAACCGGTTCACGTCTCTGGACATAAAGGAACATGTTTACTTGCACTGCGTAGTCCGCCATTTTGATCGAATGACCTTCTCTCAATGGATGTCACCCCAGCGCTGATTGGTCAATAGCGTGCGATCCACTCGCCGAAATAGAATTAGTAGAAGTGCTTTCGGCAAACAGACAAAAAAAATCTGACGCATTCTACGATTTAAACCGCACGACAAAAAATCGCAGTATCGAAACCATCATGTGGATGTAACGTACGTATTGATTTGTATAATTATGGGTATTTGTGCATTGTATGTTTTTCTTTAAGTTGTAAAGCGCTTTGAGTCTCCGAAAGCGCTCTATAAGTTCCCTATTATCATTATTAACGGTGGAAGAGTTCTCACGTCATTAGGTCTGCTGGTTTGTGTGTGTGTGTGTGTGTGTGTGTGTGTGTGTGGTGTGTGCTGTGGTGTGTGTGTGTGTGTTGTGTGTGTGTGTGTGTTTTGTGTGTGTGTGTTTTGTCTGTTTTCGGTGAGGGGGGGGGGGGGGGGGGGGGAGATAACCACCGAGACAGTGAACCCGTACCGTCTTTTTGACAGAATCTGAGGACAAATTGTTTCCCCCGGAAACTGTAAAGGAACATTTGCTCCAAGAATCAGCACAACCAAAGACTGATCCTTTCCAGTTCTCGAACCATTGTAGTACATTGGGGTCCTCATGTGAAGAAGAAGACCCCCCTCCCCCCCCCCCCCCCCCCCCCCCCCCCCCCCCCCCCCCACACACACACCCATATCCCCTCCTCCCGAAAAACAAACAAAAACAACAACCAAACTAAACACTAAAAATAATTACAAAAACGTGGTCGGCGGCTCCGTCAGTTTGTCACAAAATGAAATGTACCTCCACAGCATCATCAGTCATCATTCTCATCACCATCAATCACTGAAAAAGATTATTATTCAATAAAAGTATCCACATCTACGGCCCATCGTGCCATGCTGTCGTGGTGACGTCAGTCTCGCTGTTCCTGCTTCCTTGCCTGCCCTGGGGGCTGTTCCGGTCAAAGTCTTAAACGTCAGAGTCATAGGATGTGTGTCAGGTACCTCTAGCAAGCGTGCTCTCTCTCTCTCTCTCTCTCTCTCTCTCTCTCTCTCTCTCTCTCTCTCTCTCTCTCTCTCTCTCTCTCTCTCTCTCTCTCTCTCTGTGATTTATGATCTGATCCACATGCTTTTTTCCCCCTCTTCCCCTCCCCCCCTCCTCCCCCCCTCCCCCCCCCCCCCCCCCCCCCACCACTGAGCCATGTTATGTTTTCATGATTTACAAATAATTGCGAGATATGTCAACACCATTTTTGCTATGTACACATCTTATTTATTCATTGTCATTTCAAAGTATTTTCAGTGATTTTGCTGTTCCTGTATGTTTATTACTATTAGTAGTGGTAGTATTATATTTTATTTGTTTATGTATTGTTTATCCTGTTTAAATATTAATCGAGTTTGTAAAACATTTTTATTTTTATTTTTATATAATTGTTTTTATTTTTCACTTATTCGGTAGTTTAGCAAGGACTAATTGTTAGACAGGTCTAAATGACCTAAACTACATTCCTTGGAAAATAAAGTTTTCGAGTTTGAGTTCGAGTTCGAGTTCTCTCGCTCTCTCGCTCTCTCAAAGTAATTTCAATGATGTTGCTGTTCCTGTGTGTTTATTAGTATTAATAGGGTAGTATTATATTCTATTTGTATGTATATTGTTTATCATGTTTAAATATTAATCGAGTTTGTAAAGTTAGTTTTTTTGTTTGTTTTTGTTTTCGTATAATTATTTCTCCATTGTTCACTTATTCAGTAGTTTAGCAAGGACTAGTTGTTAGACAGGTCTAAATGAACCTAAACTACAATCCTTGGAAAATAAAGTTTTTCGAGTTCGAGTTCGAGTTCTCTCTCTCTCTCTCTCTCTCTCTCTCTCTCTCTCTCTCTCTCTCTCTCTCTCTCTCTCTCTCTCTCTACCCTGTCTGTCAAAACTGTGAAGCCTGTTCTGAATGTCCACTCTTCAATTGTTTACCGATGTTTCAAAAAGTTTGATGAAAGAGCTTTTTTGATGGATTTGCACGTAATCCCCTTTGAAAATGTGTACACTTTTAGCGACCCCAATGTGGCACTGTCACACTGGACTGACTTATTTCTTGATGTTATTAATAAGCATGCCCCCCTCAAAAAAAAGCGGGTGAAACACCAAACCCTTCCACCATGGCTGAACACTGATATAAAGCAAGCCAT
Source organism: Alviniconcha marisindica (assembly GCA_018857735.1). Classification (NCBI taxonomy): domain Eukaryota; kingdom Metazoa; phylum Mollusca; class Gastropoda; family Provannidae; genus Alviniconcha; species Alviniconcha marisindica. The sequence continues at coordinate 749,104 of JABMCL010003012.1, forward strand.
GTTATTGAGGGACAAATGTAGGAAGCAAAAGAAATTTGTAGAATATAAGCAACAACGGAACCGTGTAAATTACCTTGTGAGGGAAGCCAAGAAAAAATATTTTAATGACCTTGCCGGAAATAAAGCAGATATATCATCCATGTGGAGAGCTATCAACACACTCACTAAAGGCCACAGCCCTGCAAACAATAATCTTCCATCAGAACTCACACCAGACGTCTTTAACGCCCACTTCGTATCTGTAGTCTCCAAGTACATCAAAACCAGACGATCAAACCGATGGGTCTCAGTATAATTGTTCTGATAGGTTACTAAACTTTTGCAGAGATCGAATCTTTCAAAATACCACATTTTCAATTCCTCCTCTATCTGTATTCGAAGTAGGAATATCTGTCTCAAAGCTGGATAATAAGAAATCTACAGGTTGTGATGGTATTAGTGTCAAACTTCTAAAAATTGCCCTTCCTTACATAGCTGAGACACTTACATATATTTATAACTTATGCATACAAAAGAATGTCTTTCCAACCGCATTCAAGAGAGCTAAAGTAATTCCACTCCCTAAAACAAAAACTATTTCCACCGATCTGAACGATTACCGCCCTATCTCCCCTTTTGTCTGTTCTCACAAAGCCACAAGAAAGACACTTCACAAACATTTGACAAACTTTTTTAGAAACACACCAGCTTTTCCATTCATTTCATTCTTCGTGTGGGCATTCTTGTCAAACGGCGGTTACCCGTTTAACTGATACTTGGCTCTCAGCTTTTAACAATCGCCAAATGTCAGGCGCCGTATTTCTCGATTTTCGCAAGGCTTTTGATCTGGTTCATCACGAATTTTACTGAAAAAAATATCCACGTACAACTTAAGCATCGCAAGTATAGCTTTCTTACGATCTTACTTACAGGATCGTCTACAATGCGTACTTGTAAACGGCACATACTCCCAAGAAGCGTCTGTAACAAGTGGTGGCTAAGAGGCATCCAGGCCCATTTTCGTTTTGCATCTTTATTAATACCTGTGTCTTAACGTCCGTCAGTCCAATGTGATTATTTGCTGATGATGGCACCTTAATACAGTAATGACAACATAGATCATCTAGGGATTTAAACAAAGTCTATTGATGTCTCTGGATGGTGTTGTAGAAATCGGATGGCCTGAATTTCCACGAAAACAAAGCATGTTGATGGTGACAGAAAAAAACACCAGAAAAAACAGCTCCCTTTAAATCTAAAGTTCGAGACCACCCAATAACAAATTTCAAAAAATCGCCTACTTGGAGTAACTGTAGATGAACAGCTAAAGTGGCAAACGCAATTAACAACATTTGCAGAACCGTTTCTAGAAATATTTTTCTTCTTTCGAAACTGAGCCAAAATTTTCACCAAAAATCCAAATTTAGCCTTCTTCTTTGCACACATTATGTCACATATGAACTATTTTCAAATTGCATGGGGTGGATGTGCCTATGTGCACATGAAGCAGCTGTATTCTCTCCACAAACGTGCCGTAAATGTTTGATGCCAATTCCGAATTTAGACTACAAACAAAAGTGTGTGCTCTCAAACTACTCCCTTTAGACAAACAATTATTGCTCAACAAATGTGTTCTAATGCAAAAGGTTGTTCACGGCAAAGCCCCGCAGTATCTGAAAGTCTCATGATTCCATCTGAACGTCTTCATGTTCATGGGAATAAACAGCTTTTGCCCAGAAAAAGGGATTGATATCTTTAAAACGAGTTTCTCCTTTTCAGGCTCCTTAGCGTGGAATATTTAGCTCATCATCTCAGATCCCCCAAATGGAATTAAAAACGTTCCAAAAGGAAAGTATTTCAGGCACTCGCTAAGCCACCTTGAATACTTCTTGTTCTTTCTTTTCTTTTCTTTTCCCTCCTTGTCAGGCAGCTTGACACAAAATGTATAGAATGTTTTTTTGTTTTCCCTTCCTTGCTTCTTTTGTAATTTAGATTTTTGTTTGTTTGTTTGTATTTTCATGAAATATTACTTTTTTTTTTCCCCCTCGTGGTTAATTTTTATTATTTTTTATTTATTTTATAAAATTTTTATGTTTGCATATATAATTTGGTATGTGTGATTTGCTTTGATTTTGGTTAGGTGTGTATAATGCGCCATTGCTTACTTCCAATCCTGTTAGATGTGATCTTGTTTTATACGTAGATAGTGAGATAGCCACTATTCTGTCGCTTTCCATTATTCGTTAATATGTTTTTGTAATTCTCTCTCTCTCTCCTAAAAAATTGTTTTGAATTGGTCTTACTTTGCCTTATTATTGCTCTGTTCGTATGATGTGATGTGATGTTTTTTTCGGGAAAATTTTTTGTTTTTTTTTTTAAGTCGTTTTTTCTCTAAGCGTATTTAATGGAATTCTTGTTTGATGTATTGAGTGTTGCTGTGTTTGTCATCAGGGACAGATTTGTAAAAAAGCCGACACGTGCTTAAATCTCTGGATTGATATAGTCTTATACTGTTTTGCGTATATTTGAAATAATTATAATTATGTGTAGTATCTCAAGGGCGAGGGCTTAATGTAAGAAGACGCTGTGTCTACTGTATTACCCTCGCAAAATAAAGTTAATAGTTTATGCATTTGGCCCCCTTTCCCCGGAAACCGCGGCAAATATTTCCCACTCTCCCACGTCCCAGATCTTACTTCATGAAAATTTATTAAAAAAGATGTTTAAAGGCTTGCTAAATTTATGAGTTGTATCTTTGAGTTATTTTGATTAAGCCAATAGAAAACACAACGAAAAAAAGAAATATTACATGTTTGCGCCTTAGCCTTACATATTTATAAAAACTTTGATTTGTGTTTGAGCATTTATTTTTGTCACATATATATAAAGTGTGGTAGTTATTTATTAGTAATACTCATTACTTGTTCATAAGGAATGTCGTGTGAGAATGTAACTTCGCTTTCTAGCCCCCAGGGGCGAAAAGCTCAATAAAACCTTGAAACCTTGACCACTCCATTCTACTCTCCAGACTCCATCATACTTTTGGCATTTCTGGCACTGCTCTGTCTTGGTTTCAGTCCTACCTCTCTGATCGAACTCAGGTTGTATCTGTCAATGGTGCTTCCTCCGCTCCTGCGGCTTTAAACTTAGGTGTCCCCCAGGGGTCAGTGCTTGGTCCTATTCTCTTAGTCCTCTACACCCATCCTATTTCTGAAATTATGTCCTGTCACTCTCTTTCACATCATATTTCTCTGATGACAACCAGCTGTACAAATCTGGCAACATTACTCAACTTCCTGAAATTATTCATTCAACTCAGTCTTGTATCTCTGATGTAAAAGCGTGGATGACCAATAATCAGCTGCAGTTTTAAACATGATAAAACGGAAATGATTCTTATTGCTACAAAGCCGGTTCTCAACTCTGACTCTGTTCCACAGTCCATAAACCTGCAGGGTTCTGACACCAAACTTGCCAACGCAGTTCGCAACCTAGGTGTCTGTCTCGATCCTACTCTCTCTTTCCAACAGCAAATCTCCTCCGTTTGTCGTATCTGCTATCTGCAATACGCCGCTATCTGTCCGAAGATGCCACCAAAAAAACTGTTGTGCACGTTTGTTCTTTCAAGACTAGATTATTGCAACTCACTTTTGGCGGGCTGTCCTAAGTATCTTCTTTCTGAACTCCAAAAAGTACAGAACAATGCTGCAAGACTCACTTTCAGAACAACCAGATCTGCCCACGTCGTTCCTATGCTTCCAAATCTTCACTGGCTACCATTGGCAGAGGATCGAATACAAATTGTCTTCGCTTTGCTTTAAAATCATTTCTCATCAGGCCCCATCTACCTTTCAGAACTTCTTCACCTTACACTCCTTCCCGGCAGCTCGTTCTGCAGACACCTGAGTGTTCAGAATATCATCCTTCCGAACAAAGTCCTGTGGTCAGCGCTGTTTCTCATACCAGGCTCAAGTTATCTGGAACCAGCTCCCTGTTTTTGTCTGCCATTCTACCTCTGACAGCTCTTTTAAATCTTCCTTGAAAACCTTTCTCTTTTTAAAAACCTTTTCTTCAGTCTCATTACCCTGATATGCGACTGCTGTGTGCGTGCGTGCATGCGTACGTGCGTGCGTGCGTGCGTGTGTGCGTGTGTGTGTGTGTGTGTGTGTGTGTGTGTGTGTGTGTGTGTGTGTGTGTGTGTGTGGTGTGTGTGCGTGTGCGTGCTGTGCGTGTGCGTGTGTGTGTGTGTGTGTGTGTGTGTGTGTGTGTGTGTGTGTGTGTGTGTGTGTGCGCGCGCGCGCGCGCGTTCATGTTGTATGCGTTGAATTTTGACAATATGTATTTGTAAAGAACGTGTAAGCGCTTAGAGCCTGTGTGGGTTAGGCGCTCTAAGTATTCATTATTATCATTATTATTATATTATTATATTATAGCAAGGACCGGCTGTTACATAGGTCCAAATGGACCTAACGCTACTATCCTTGAGTAGTAAAGTTTTCGAGTTCGAGTTCTCTCTCTCTCTCTCTCTCTCTCTCTCTCTCTCTCTCTCTCTCTCTCTCTCTCTCTCTCTCTCTCTCTCTCTCTCTCTCTCTCTTTAATTTTATTTTATTTTTTGCATGTGAGTCCAAACTAAGTAATGATGACGTTAGCAGCAACTACTATGACGAAGAAAAGTCTGTGTGTCAAGGAAGTAATCACTCACGTAACGCTGATTACTAGCAATAAGTAGGTAAAGATAGCCCTGGGGCCCAGAAAAAAGAGTATATAGAGAGGTGCATGCAAACACTGTACAACACACCACACTACCGCCACAACTGCCAGAACGTTACTACATCTCATCTGCCAAACTAAACTTTCGGCACAGGTATGAAGTCTTCTTCTTCTTCTTCTTCTTCTTTCTATCTTCTTCTTCTTCTTCTTCTTCTTCTTCTTCTTCTTTCTATCGTTCTCTCTTTTTTCTACTTCTTCTTTTTCTTCTTCTTCTTCTTTCCTCCTGACATAACCGTCAAGGGTGACAGGGCGCAAAGATCCACTTATCTGTCTATCTATTGATCTTTTTCTCCCGCCCCCCCCCCCCCTCTCCTCCTCTCTCTCTCTCTCTCTCTCTCTCTCTCTCTCTCTCTCTCTCTCTCTCTCTCTCTCTCTCTCTCTCTCTCTCTCATGAAATAATCGTATCCGGTTTCCAGGACGTTCAAATCCAAGAACAAACGAACTCTTTGTTCTGATTATCCTGCAGCTCTCTTCTTCTTTTTTTTTGTTTTTGTTTGTTTGTTTTTTCTTCTTCACCCCCCCACCCCCCCACCCATTTTTCTTTTCTTTTTCTTTTTCTTCTTTTTTTCTACTTTCTTTGTTTCGTTCTTTTTCTTCCTCCGAAGAGTAGCAAAAAAGAAAACTAAGACACAAGCATGTAATTGATTGTTCGCGCATTATAGCTAAACCTGGAAGACCTCAAACATAGTCAGATGAGGGGGGAAAGCTAAAGAGAAGAAAGTGTTCATAAGAAGATTTTGGGAGCATCAGTCTCCCGGAGCCGATTGAGAACTTTCCTCCCCACACCGAAAAGACAACAGCGGGATTATCAGAAAGCTGATCGTGGTCAGGTCAAGCATGATGTGACCTGCCCAGGTCAGACACGTTCAGACACGTCTGCCCAGGTCAGACACGCTCTCCACTACCTGAGTCGCTCATCAGTGACCACCGGTACATAATGGTGAGAGGTTCAGCCGAACACTCACATGGTTCAGGAGCTGTGTGAGAGTCGAGGTGGACGTCCTGGACTGTCCGTCCTAACGAGCCTTCTGGTTTCCGTGGACGTAAAGATTTATTGCCCCGTGCTTCGGCATTGGTCACAACTTGTCCCTAATATGTCAACTGACGTCTGAGGACATAAAGCATCACTTCATCATCATCATCATCAG
>JABMCL010003012.1:760000-767500 GCA_018857735.1 Alviniconcha marisindica
TCCCCGACCTTCGTACAACAAGAACGGCTTTGGATATGGGCTAAGTCTTCGCAGGACTCCTTACAGCGTTCGCAGTAAGTGCTCTTCTTTTTCTTCTTCTCCGTTTTTTGTTTTTTGTTTGTTTGTTTTTTCTCTCCACTTTTAAATCTGTATAGTTCTGTAGGTTTGTTTTCAGGTATATTATGCTTTCTTTGATTTCTTTGGCTTCAAACCCAAACTGAAAGTATAAATTAGATCTCCTTGCCCGATGTTTTTTATTCGCCAAGGGGAGGAGGGGTGGGTGTTTTTAGGTCCCAAGCTAAATCCCAGTTTGTAGATAATGTCGTTGAACACAATGGTCAGTTTCTTCTTCTTTTTCTCATTCTTGTTTGAAAGAAAAAATCAGTCCCCGCCCCAGGTTTAAGTTCTTCTTCTAATTAATTCTGCTGCTCACATACACCACAAGCAGACAGAGAGACAACACACAAGGGAGTTAATTACCGCTCGAAATACGTAACACAAGTACAACAAAGCCCCGAGTCGCCTACGGTAACTCTCACCTGGCATGCGCGTAAATACAAGGTACATAAACACCACCAGAGGTATAGACAGGCAGACAGAGTGAGCAGTCTGTGTTACTGATACTCACATTCAATGCAGAAAAGTACTTCTTCTGTATAAACAGCGACAGAACAGCCTTCCGCAAGATAGGTACATAGTTCAGGAGCTGTGTGAGAGTCGAGGTGGTCGTCCTGGGCTGTCCGTCCCAACGAGCCTTCTGGTTTCCGTGGACGTAAAGCTATACTGAACCATGCTTCGGCATTGGTCTCAGCTTGTCCCTGATACGTCAACCGACATACGAGGCCGTTAAGCAACACAACAGCAGCAGCTTCCGCAAGAAGTGACCACGGCATCCACCTCTGGCTCCTTCGTGACCAGGGTCTGCTCCTTCCTGGATCTCTTAACAAGTGTTAACGAAAAGCGGGTAAGTGAAGGCTGGAGCTGTTCCGGTGGGGGTTCGTACCTCGGGGACCGCTACGGTAGCCGGATTGGTCCAGCCGGATACCCCAAAGTAGTTAATACACTGCACTCTTTCCCCTGTCTAAATCTTCTTTCGTACTTGTTCATACCACTTTACTCTATACGACTCTATAGACCCCCTAAAAAAAGTGCGACATAATCTCCGAGCAATTTTTGGCTCATTGGAAGGTGGCTGCCAAATCCAAAGAAGAAGAACAACTAAACGAAGCATGTGCATAAAAATATCTTCACATTATTGACATTTTTATGACAGCTTCCATCTTTGGCACGGTTTCAGTTTAAAATCCTAGAAGTTTACTTCCCTTAAAATGCCGAAAATAGAATACATATTTCACTGCCACTGCATTATTCCATGAATACATGAGATCGTGACGAAAGGTGGTGATACAGTGCACTAGAAGTATTAAATTCATAATAAACTAACATGTACATCCTCAGTGTGTTAGATGTTTGCTTTGTTGGACTGTTTGTTTTCTAAAGAGATACACACAACAGAATAAAGAGTGTAAGCACCACATTAAAGGTAAAATTAAAAATGAATTTTTCTTTGCAATTTTTCTTCTTCTTTAAATGGAACATTTACATACCTGTCCACTGCATCTTAAATTGATACCAATTACACATTTGACTGCATTTTCCACTCACAACTAAAAAAATTGCTCCTAAACATTTCAGATTATTTGATCTGAAATTGTTCCCAGTCAGTTGTGATCTGTCATGTCTGCTTATGTATTGTTATTAACCACTCCAGTACTCTATCATTACAGAGAACACAGACAGCATTCCAAATTATCAATAATTGGTGATTAAAGTACTAATTTTCCTTATTGCCTCAAAATACAGCTAGAATTGTAAGCAAAAAGGTCAAAAAAACGATACTCTGTTGTTTTCATGTCCAATCATCCCAACCGACCTTTTATCACAACTGATTTTCTATAGGGCAGCTGGGAAAACATCATGTTCACTTAACAGGTTTGGTCTCAGTTTTTTTTCTTTTTTCTTTTCTTTTTTTAAGTAAGTATTTGTCCTTTTATGAAATTCAGAAATTTTAGTTAAATTTCTGAGTTGAAATTTTGAGTGCATTGTCACATTTAAAAAAAAATTGTCACTGGCTCATATACAGAATCAGTTTCAATGGAATGCAATCGTGTGTTTTTTGTTTGTTTGTTTCAGGGTACTGGTAGGACACAAACTTTCATGAAGAAGCAGCTGGATTAAAAAGCTAAACAGGAGGAGAGCTAAAACAACAGAAACCGGTGATAGTTTTTCCCATCGTGTAAAGTATGCATGCATGTTTTGTTGACATAAATGCATTGCAAACAAATGAATTTTTGTTTTGTTTTGTTCTTTTCATCATTTAAGTGTTGGTTTATGAAAAGCATAATAAACTACAAAATACATGTATATATACCTGTTCGGTTGACTAAAACCTTTTCTGGCAACAATAAAGGCCAATTGACACTAGTGACAATGTTACTTTGCTACTTGTATTTTTCTTTTTTCTTGCAAAAAAAATTAAAAATGCTTTCCTGAAAATAACTGATTGATGACATCTCTTCACGGAAAGACAGAATCAAAGAAATGCAGACAGACAGAGAACACAGACGAGAGAGAGAGAGAGAGAGAGAGAGAGAAGGAGACAGGCAAGAAAGCAGACAAAAAACAGAGAGATAGACAGAGAATACTTCTAAAATTAAACTACTTCACCAAAACAAACAAAACACAAAAACAAACCAGAACAACACCAACATCGCCACCACCACCAGCAAACAAGTAAGCAGTCCAAGACCAACTATCCAACTGTCGTGAAGTTTGTAAAGTATATTGATTACAACAATGATATGTGGAGATAACAAATGAAGTATATATACTAACAACAAAATGCCGAAGGAATAAAAATAAAAATAAAATGACAGCTGCTCTGACCCATTCACCATGTTTGCTTCTTTTCTCATCTCAACAAAAAGGTATGTTCAAACTATATATGCCCCCCCCCCCCCCCCAATTCCCCAAAGTACAATATCCAAAAGTAAAGCAAATCTGTTAAAATTCAGACTTAATAATAAACCCAAAAAATACAGATAATTCTTATCAAACATTATTCTTTAAGCAGAGTTAAACTCACTGCACTGTACTTAATTACATGCAATTCCTCAAGCCAGACCCATCCTGGGAAGAAAAGAGCAAAAATGACCTCCAACAACAAACACAACGGTAAATGCAGTCAAACAAACCAGCTAAGGCACATTTAAGTCCTGTTATCCGTTTTTTTCCTGTCTGGTTCTCTTGTTTCTATCGGTGGTCAAATATGAAAAATCTTTGTCAGGCCTGAAGTGGAGACAAAAAAAGAAGAAAACAAAACAAAAAAACTAACGGATATTTTGTTCTCCTTTCACTGTGCTTCACATCCACAGAAACCGTATGGCTTATTAGGGACAGGTTTTTGTTCTGACGATTTCATTGGTTTTACAGAGCCTTTGGAAAACAGCCCCCCCCCCCCCCCCAACCTGTGCACTAAAACACTCAATACAGGTAAGTGCATGCACAGACCGTTCAAGGACAACCTGCAAAGATGATGCTGGTATGCACCAGGCCAAGTGCAACACCTGATCGTGTTGTGTATATTAGTATTTTTATTATAGCTAGGATGAGTTCAAGCAAACAGAGATTCATGGACCCAACTCAAACCATGATACAAAATGAGATTCTTTGAGTTCTCCATAAGCTGGAAGCATACAGCACCGATGCTGGCAGAATAAGAGAGGAACACCATCTCCTGGTCGTTTCTCTCAAGGTCAACGCTGTGGAGAGTGAAAACAGGGCACTGTCTTCATTCTGTGTCACTAGCAGCAGTCATAGGTGTGTCACAGCAGCTCAGACAGATATGTGAGGCTTAAAACTGTGATATTTTAAAAGGATTTTCACAGCAGCTCAGACAGATATGTCAGGCTTAAAACTGTGATATTTTAAAAGGATTTTCACAGCAGCTCAGACAGATATGTCAGGCTTAAAACTGTGATATTTTAAAGGGATTTTCACAGCAGCTCAGACAGATATGTCAGGCTTAAAACTGTGATATTTTAAAAGGATTTTTTTCTTTTTTTTAAATTTATAAATCTACATCTTCAACATGACTGCATTGGAAATAATCATTCGAGAGCAATCAGTTATGTGCCTTATTTATGTAAACCATTTTTCAAGAACTAACAAACAGACAGCTTGGCTTATGGTCAGCAGACAATACAGACAACATTACAGCAGTCAAATATAGCAAAAGGGATATAACATGGGTATTTTTCCATTAATAAAAAGGGGAAAAATGAAGTAAACACTTTGGGTGAAAACGCAAACCAAAATGCACTGTTTACATCAGATATATATTATAGATAAGACTTGTGCTGTATAATTCTAATCACAGCTGAAATACAAATGAAAAAATGTGTGTGTATATATAATACCCTCTCCAAACATTCAAGCAGTTCGTATCAACATAAGCTACACAGCTACGATTTAAATGCTATTAATAAAACTGCTGAGCTGTAAAATGCATGAGAAATGTTCACAGCTAAAATTCATTGCACTTTCAGGATATAAAACATCACTGTGCTGATTCTTTGCCCAACCACCACAGTCAGAATACCTCTGAACACAAAAAGGAGGACACACATTATGCACTGTGAGAAGCAAGTCAACGTCCAGTTTTTCATTTTGTTCGCTTCGCTTGTCTTCTTTCTGTTTTGTGTTACTGTGAAAAACACACTTCTCTGGACAAAAGCTACTGTACGTAGCAATGTACGCAGGTACATTCCTGACATGACATACCCTTTAATCTAATTCAACTACACTGTCGATAAATGATGGAACTTAACAAGGCTTGTTTTTCACATTCTTTTTGTGACTTGGTGTTTTATGCCCAGTCAACCAGCATGGTTACGTTGACTACAGTACGTAAATAACTTGGTGTTTTATGCCCAGTCAACCAGTACAGTCACTGTGACTACAGTACGTAAGTAACCTGGTGTTTTACACCCAGTCAACCAGTACAGTCACTGTGACTACAGACTACAGTACGTAAGTAACCCAGTGTTTTACACCCAGTCAACCAGTACAGTCACTGTGACGACAGTACATAAGTAACTTTGTGTTTTACGCCCAGTCAACCATTACGGTCATTGTGACTACAGTACGTAAGTAACTTGGTATTTTACGCCAATCAACCAGTACAGTCATTGTGACTACAGTACATAAGTAACTTGGTGTTTTACACACAGTCACCCAGTACAGTCATTGTACATAAGTAACTTGGTGTTTTACACACAGTCACCCAGTACAGTCATTGTGACTACAGTACATAAGTAACTTGGTGTTTTACACCCAGTCAACCAGTACAGCCATTGTGACTACAGTACATAAGTAACTTGGTGTTTTACACCAGTCAACCAGTACAGTCATTGTACATAAGTAACTTGGTGTTTTACACCAGTCAACCAGTACAGCCATTGTGACTACAGTACATAAGTAACTTGGTGTTTTACGCCAATCAACCAGTACAGTCATTGTGACTACAGTACATAAGTAACTTGGTGTTTTACGCCAATCAACCAGTACAGCATTGTGACTACAGTACATAAGTAACTTGGTGTTTTACGCCAATCAACCAGTACAGTCATTGTGACTACAGTACATACGTAACTTGGTGTTTTACGCCAATCAACCAGTACAGTCATTGTGACTACAATCAACCAGTACAGTCATTGTGACTACAGTACATACGTAAGTTGGTGTTTTACACACAGCCAACCAGTACAGTCACTGTGACTACAGCTGGACAACCAAGTTAACTAAGGCTGTTATGCACAGTGATCAAACAGGCACATTTTCATTTGCAATATGTAATGATTGAATAGACAGAAAAAAAGTCCCCAATGTGCAGTAATCAAATGGTAAACAAACAAACAAACATCTGAGCTTGTAATGTGTAATGATCAGACAGAAAAATTCAGTCTGCGTTATTTCGTGTCACAAATGGGTTTTTTTTTAAACTGAGTCTGTAAAGTGTGAAGATGGACAGAACAATGTTGTCTGCAATAAGCAGTAATAAAAAAAAAGTCACAGCTCTTGGGCCTGTTCAGCACCGTGACCAAATGGACAGAAAATCTTAAGCCTGCAATAAGCAGAGATCAACCCGTCAAAAATAATATCTCTAACATAAGCTAACAAAAACAGACAAAAATCTGCTAACAGAATGTCCAATATAAAATGGACACACACGCAAAATGGAGTCTCATGCACTCAATGGCTACACTTTTTTCAAATGAGTGTCGTAAGAAGTCTTATTACTAATACTATTCATGGTTGCACCTGATACTTCTCAAAAGAAAATCTACATAAAAATAAAACCAAACATTCCCCAAAAGCAAGAAAGGGTTCCGTGGCTGATGGTAAGTTCATGGGCATACCACTTCCTGTGGTTCCCTATCTTTGCTTAGAATCAACACTCGATGCACAGTAACACACGCACCAACAAAAAGGAACGAAGTAAACAATTCTCATAATCAGTAATTAAAGTCCCAAAGAAGCAATAAGCGCAGCATCAGTCAGCATGTAAGCACCGCATCAGTCAACATGTAAGCACCGCATCAGTCAACATGGCATCATTTTTCAAGCCATCTTCAGCACCATCATGAGACGGTGAAGACCGACATGGCAGCACACTGGGAGGGGAGGCGAAGGCCTCCAGGTGAAAATGGCGGAGAGTCCTTTGTCGGCAGGTTACTGAGGGAGAGGAGGAGGGGCAGCCTGCCTGACGTTGGGAGGGAGACCTCGCATCTTGAAGTAGTTCGTCACCTGCTTGGGGATCTCGGCCAGGACGTGACGAGCCAGCTGGTCTGCTGTTGTCTGCAAGTCCGCAAAACATTCCTGTCAGTCGTCTGCAAACCTCACCTCTCTCCAACATAGCACTGGTGGCGGGTACCTGCATGTGTGGGTCTGCGAGCATGGGGACATGTGTGCCTCTCTGTCCACATGTGTGGGTCTGTGAGCATGGGGACATGTGTGCCTCTCTGTCCACAGGTGTGGGTCTGTGAGCATGGGTACATGTGTGCCTCTCTGTCCACAGGTGTGGGTCTGCCAGCATGGGGACATGTGTGCCTCTCTGTCCACAGGTGTGGGTCTGTGAGCATGGGTACATGTGTGCCTCTCTGTCCACAGGTGTGGGTCTGTGAGCATGGGTACATGTGTGCCTCTCTGTCCACATGTGTGGGTCTGTGGTGGGTCCTTTGTCGGCATGGTTACTGAGGGGCTGGAGCAGGGTACAGGGGCCCCCTGACGTTGGGCGGGAGACCTGGGCACTTGAAGTGTTCGTCACATGTTGGGGTCTGGAGCAGGGGGCGTGACGAGCCAGCTCTGTCCACTGTTGGGGCTTTAAGTCCGCAAAACATTCCTGTCCAAGTTGGTCTGGGAAACCTTTCCCTCTCTTCC
>JABMCL010003012.1:770000-785000 GCA_018857735.1 Alviniconcha marisindica
GACAGCATGAACAAACCACTGTGCAGCAGTCAGTCACCAAACCCAACAAATCTAACCTGTTTTTATGTCTTTGAGGTGCCAAAACCTGTTTTTATGTCTTTGAGGTGCCGACATTCTGTCTCTGAGTTGCTGAAATCAGCATAACAAACCTGGAGGACACGCGCACACACACACACATGCATGCACGTACGCACGCATGCACACACACATACCACCACACACACACACTCACAGCATGCACACACAGCACACACACACACACACACACACACACACACACACACACACACACACACACACACACACACACACACACCACACACCACACACACACACACACACCACATGCATGCACACACACACCAGCACTCGCACACACACATGCACACACACACACACACCACACACACCACACACACACACACACACACACACACACACACACACACACACACACACACACACACACACACACACACACGCACACACACGCACCTGTCATAGTCTTGCACCACATGGCCCACTGCACTGATGGCCTGCATGTACTCATTGGGGTGTGACGGGTCGATGTAATGCAGAGAGCTGGGTTGGGCCGGGTTCCCATTGGATCCAGTGAAGTCGATGGCAATCTGGGAGACATGCAGTTACATGGAGTCATTCACACAGGCATCAAACACACGATCTAATGCATCAAACACGCATGCATGCACACACACACACACACACACATCACACACACACACACACACACACACACACACACACACACACACACACACACACACACACACACAACCACACACACCACCACACACACACACACACACACACACACACACACACACACACACACACACACACACCAATCAGTGCTAGCTGGTTTTTTTAAATGAATTTTGACTGGTTATCTAAAACAAGAGGCTGTGTGAAAAAATCTCATGTCTGCTGGAAGTTGTCAAAGAAACGCTTGTCAGGAAAAGGTCTGAACTGTGGACACTAAACAGACAGCCGAACAAAACTGAATGACACCATGGGCATGCTATGTTCAACAAGCTACGCACGTTAACAGCTGGCGTACAGCAGAAAGATTAAAGCTCTTACCGACAAATTCATCTGCAGTCCGCCAAAGACAAAATCCAGGAAAGAGTATTCTTTGGTGATCTGTAACACACAGTGCAGACACCAACTGCTCAAAGACCTGACAACACAACATTGACAAAGACATGATAGTATGAGTCTTTGGTGATCTGTAACAAACAGTGTAGACACCAACTGCTCAAAGACTGACAACATAACATTAACAAAGACTGATAGTATTGTCTTTGGTGATCTGTAACAAACAGTGTAGACACCAACTGCTCAAAGACCTGACAACATAACATTAACAAAGACCTGATAGTATTATTCTTTGGTGATTTGTAACAATGTAGACACCAACTGCTCAAAGACCTGACAGCATAACATTAACAAAGACATGACAGTATTATTCCTTGGTGATCTGTAACAAACAGTGTGTCCAACTGCTCAAAGACCTGACAACACAACATTGACAAAGACATGATAGTATGAGTCTTTGGTGATCTGTAACAAACAGTGTAGACACCAACTGCTCAAAGATCTGACAACATAACATTAACAAAAACCTGATAGTATTAGTTCAGTTTACTCATCTTTGTGTGTGTCTGCATGTTGTGTTGTGTGTGTGGGCATTTTCATCTATACATAAAAGGAAGGTGTCTGAAAAAAGTCTGAAAAAAGGAGCGATCTCTGATCTGGGATTCCACTTTGCTTTTGTTTTGTTTTCCCTTTCTTTCCTTTTTGTGTGTGGTCTTTGTTTCTCCTCTTTTTGTGTGTGGATTTTTTGTCTTTTTTTCTCTTTTGTACCTGACATGAGTTGTCAAAAGCATGACCGCTAGCATACACACAACATACAAGTTGAAGCATGACCACTAGCATACACACAACCGAGCATGTGTACCTGACACTTGGAAAGGATGACTGTGCCCGAGTCAGTGTAGCTCTTCTTCTTGGCCTGCTTCTTTGGGTTGATGCAAGGCCAAGACACCTGCACAGAAGTTTGCAACGACACAATGGATCCTGTACATGCACTCCAAACATAAACA
This sequence comes from Alviniconcha marisindica, assembly GCA_018857735.1. NCBI lineage: Eukaryota > Metazoa > Mollusca > Gastropoda > Provannidae > Alviniconcha > Alviniconcha marisindica. The sequence goes on from JABMCL010003012.1 coordinate 772,124, forward strand.
CTGACACAACACCATAAAAAACACAATGCAAAATACTGGACAACACAAGCACACTTTCTGGGCCAAGACACCTGCACGGAAGTTTGCAACTACACAATGGATCCTGTACATGCACTCCAAACATAAACACCGACACAACACCATAAAGCGCAAGGTGAAATACCGGAACAACACAAGCACTCTTTCTGGCTCCAAGTAACTCTCAGTGCTGGATAAAACAAGCACTGTCAGTCCTGAGCAACGGAAATTACTTTTCTGACCAAGCCATGGCACTGACTCTCAGTGTAAATTAAATGCTTGTACACATGCATTCAGTGTATAAACACACAATGGAGAAGAAGGAAAAACAAGCTAACTCACTGTAAGCTTTCCATGTCAAATGACGTATCATTCCAGTGCATAATCGCTGGAAGACAGCATCAACTGACGTGGTGATAATTAGACCTAATTCATGTTCTGGGTAATTTTTTCAGCACTTAAAATGAGTTAATTTTAACTCACCTCTCCATCTCTAGCCTTAAGCATCTCCTCCAATGTTGTTGTGAATCCACCAATGAGGTCATGAGAGCCATCCCCATCCCAGTCGAACACGTCCACCTAAAACAGCACCAGAGTTCTCAGTCTACAACTCCACAGCTGTCATGAACCAACACTGCACCAGAGTTCTCTGTCTACAACTGCACAACTGTCATTAAATTAAGCACCAGATGTTCTCAGTTACAACTCACAATGCAACCTAGAAACAGCACCTCATTCAAGCTCCCACTGTCATAATAACATGCACCAGAGTATCTGCTAAACTCACAACTGTAACTAGAAATCAGCACCAATTCTGTCTCAACTCCACACTTCACTAAGAGGGAATCAACTATTTCTCAGTCTACAACTCCACAACTGTCCACCTAAAACAGCACCAGAGTTCTCTGTCTACAACTCCACAATTGTCTACCTAAAACAGCACCAGAGTTCTCAGTCTACAACTCCACAACTTTTAATGAACCAACCACTGAACCAGTTCATCAAGGCCATCAATGCAAATGTCATTATTGGTCATCCATTATGACCAGCAGTTACTCTCATATGCATACCTGACAGTCACCCATTCAAGCCCCACCATAATAAAATGCCAGAGACTGCCAAAATCACTTAACAGAAATCCCCCTGCCCCCCCTTTTTTTTTTTGGGGGGGGAGGGGGGGGAAGGGGGGGCAACTATTCTCATATTTATGTCTGATAGCCACTCAGCAGTGTCAGTGGAACTCCTTTAAAACAAAATGCCAGACATCACCAAACTATTTAACAGACCCCCCCCCCCCCAACACACCTCCATTTTTTTAAGAAGGCAGAGAAGGGGAGCAAGTATTCTGTACATTATCTGTCTGTTAAATTAATAACAGTCTCTATCTCATTCTCAATGTATAGCTATCTGTCTGTTAAATTAATAACAGTCTCTATCTCATTCTCAATGTATAGCTATCTGTCTGTTAAATTAATAACAGTCTCTATCTCATTCTCAATGTATAGCTATCTGTTTGTTAAATTAATAACAGTCTCTATCTCATCCTCAATGTACATTGTGTGCTATCTGTTTGTTAAATTAATAACAGTGTCTATCTCATCCTCAATGTACATTGTGTGCTATCTGTTTGTTAAATTAATAACAGTGTCTATCTCATTCTCAATGTACATTGTGTGCTATCTGTTTGTTAAATTAATAACAGTCTCTATCTCATCCTCAGTGTACATTATGTGTTCTGTTTGTTAAATTAATAACAGTGTCTATCTCATCCTCAATGTACATTATGTGTTCTGTTCATTAAATTAATAAGTCTCTATCTCATCCTCAGTGTACATTATGTGTTCTGTACATGAGTGTACATTATGTGTTCTGTTATGCTTGTATTGTCTGGTGTTTTGCACTGCAGTGTAGGCACTTTAGAAGTTTCCATCATCATTCTTCTGCTCCTACTCTTGTCCGATACACCGCAGAGCAGTGCCACTGACACTGCTCTGGAACGCAATGCAGGGCAACATCCAAACCATTCACCGAAAGCTGCCTTGAAGAAAGTAAACAATTCATGGAAGGTGTACCACGGGGATATGTTTAAATCACTTTCATAATAATAATGTACGTTTATCATGCGCTCATCAACGCCCTGAGCGCTCACATGATACATATTAACCTAAATATGATATTCTATACACATGTAGAGCATAGTCCTACCAAAACAATTTACATAAAGTATTATATTTAAATACAAAATACACACACACACACACACACACACACACACACACACACACACACACACACACACATTGACTATAGCAGAAACTGGGTACTGATATTATATGTGTGCATGCTTGTGTGTGTGCATGTGTGCATGATGTAAAAGAGGTTGACTGAAGAGTTTATGGGGGGTTTCTACAATTAGTAGGGTTTAATAATTTATTATTCTCTTCCTTCTGTACCCTTTTATCAACTCTATCACTATATTTCATGCTTCAGACTCATGTTAGGAGTAGACGATGATAAACAATCTTGTAGTTTTACATTATTTCCCTCGGTGCCTACCTGTATGGGTCTTGTGAGGTCACCCCCACAGAGGGTGTTCATGCGTATGGAGAACATCTGCCACTCCGGACTCAGACAGTTCTTCACCACCTGTTCAAACACAAACTGGTCAAACAAGGGGTCAAACATGCATGATTCTGATGCACAACGTTGATCGCCAAGAAACAGCAACAGGCACAATTCTAAGATTTTTTGTTTGTTCGTTTTGTTCCTTAACATGAGTATTGTAATGATTGGCTGTAGCCGACCTTTTTTTTCTTCTCCAAGACACTGCATATGCTCTATGCAAATTTTGGAAAGTGTTTGCACTGCGTTGTGCAGCCCCAGCATCATCGTATTCTCTTTGCTTTTTCTGCTTGTAAAGAATTACCTCCTGATGATTACGAATTAGTGATGCATACACGTATGTTAGCAGAGCATTACCTCAGTCTTCCAGATCACCTGCAGTGTTCCGTCATTTGTCCTGCCAGAGACTTGGAGAAAAGGGTCGGACTTTCCCATGAAGTCCTGCACAGACACACACACAGACACATGTAAACACACACACACACACACACACACACACACGCACACACACACATTTTTTTTTTTAAATCAACATGTAAACAAAGGGAAAAACAGCCATTCTCAATCATGCAGTCTCACTGTCAGCAACATGCCTCACCAACAATGCCCTCAAATTCTGCATTTATTACTACCCTATTGTATTATCTGACCCCAGTACATTCAGGTCAGATCATCCCATCAATATTTCTTATTATATTTAAAATTAATTACCATGATAATTTCATGCATATCTCTGTCATGGCACCATGTTTCAGAATTCTCTGAAAGTGTATCAACCATGCCAGTCAAAAATGTATGACTTGTACAGAATTGCTTAATTGTTTTACAATGTGTTTGTATTACAGCACAGTATAACTAACACACTAAGCTGTTTCAAGCTTACTCTCTTAGCTCTTCACTGAAACAGTGACTTTTATCCACATTATTAGAGAAACTAAAATAATTCAGTAACAAAAAAATGGAAAAAGCACTAAAAAAATAAAACTACATACACAAATCCATACACGCATAGACAAGCACACAGGCACGCAAACTCTCTCTCTCTCTCTCTCTCTCTCTCTCTCTCTCTCTCTCTCTCTCTCTCTCTCACACACACACACACACACACGACACACGCACACACACGCACACACACACACACACACACACACACACACACACACACACACACACACACACACACACGCACACACACACACACCACACACACACACCCACACCCACACACACACACACACAGATGAAGTACCTTATTCTCCAGTTTCTTGGCTCTGAAAAGCATCTCCACTAGCTCACTGCCTTCCTTGATCTCTTCGGTGCGAATCTGTTGCCATGGAAATCACCAGAATCAGAGGAGTCTCAAAAATTGCTCGCATGCGACAACTCAACCTGAAGACTGATCAGTTTGTTTATAAACATGCTATTTTACTGACATTACCATCACAGCATACAGCTGACGCAAGTGTGCGTGTGAATGGATGGGTGGGTGGCCGGGTGGGTAGGTGGCTGGGTGACTGGACAAGTGGGTGGGTGACAGATGGGTGGGTGGAAATGGATGGATGGATGGATGAGTGGGTGGCTGGACTGGATGGGTGGGTGGATATGGGAGTCAGTGGATGGATGACTAGGTTGATGGATGACTAGGTTGATGGCTGGCTGGCTGGCTGGCTGGGTGGCTGGTTGGCCCTACTGTATGACTGGGTGTATGGGTGGGTGTATGGACAGGTGGGTGGGTGATGGATGTGTGGTAAGTGGCTGGCTGGCTGGATGCATGGATGGATAGGTGGGTGGGTGGATATGGGAGTCAATGGATGGATAACTAAGTTGATGGATGACTGGGTGGGTGGGTGGGTGGGTGGATGGATAGATGGATGGATGGGTGGGTAGGTGCTGGATGGATGGGTGGATCATATACATGACTGATCACTTTATTCTACTAGTACCAGTACCCAAGTGAGCTGGTGCTGTTTTGTACCCTAATTAAAATAAAATGATGTACCTTTGGTAGAGTTTATGTACCTTGTATTTACTTTACTCTCATGCCAGGTAAAAATTACCACAGGTGATTCAGGTCTTTGTTGTTGTGTTCGTGTGATGCCCTTCAAAAGCACTAATGAGCTCCCTCCGTCTGTTGTTCCGCACCCTCTCCCAGACCAAGATAAACACTACAACACACAATTTGAAACAAAAGGAAACTCACTGTGATGCTGCTGTCTCCTTCTCTGTCTCCATTTTTCTTCAGCAGCGGGCGCTTGAACGGGCTGCTTGACACCAGCTGGGATTGAAAACAGCAAAGAACCATTCAGTATAAACAGCACAAAAAACAACAGGAAACCTCAGAAGAAATATGTATGTCTCCTTTAATTCAAAACAACAGGGTACCTCGGAAGAAACATGTACGTCTCCTTTAATTCAAAACAACAGGGTACCTCAGAAGAAACATGTATGTCTCCTTTAATTCAAACAGCAGCTATTTAAATGTCTGTCATACCAGACCAGTTCCTGCAGTGCCTTGGTTATATTAACAACAATAATTAGAATTACAATAATAACGGGTACTTAGAGTGCCTAACTCGTGCTGCCCCTAAGCGCTCACAAATTCTTTAAACGTGCAATAACTTAACAACAAAAATTCAATGCACATCCACACTCTCACATGCATATATATATGTATCTCAGGGCGATGGGACTGAAGAAAAGGTTCTTGAAAAGACAAAGGTTTTCAAGGCAGATATGAAAGAGCTGACGGAGGCAGCATAATGGACAGAAACAGGGAGCTGGTTCCAGGGAGCTGGAGCTGTAGCTTAATAAGAGAAGGAGGGCCATGTGATGAACTTAGAGCTCTAGCTTGGTAAGAGAAGGAGGGCCAAGTGATGAACTTAGAGCTCTAGCTTGGTAAGAGAAGGAGGGCCAAGTGATGAACTTAGAGCTCTAGCTTGGTAAGAGAAGGAGGGCCAAGTGATGAACTTAGAGCTCTAGCTTGGTAAGAGAAGGAGGGCCAAGTGACGAACTTAGAGCTCTAGCTTGGTAAGAGAAGGAGGGCCAAGTGACGAACTTAGAGCTCTAGCTTGGTAAGAGAAGGAGGGCCAAGTGATGAACTTAGAGCTGTAGCTTGGTAAGAGAAAGAGGGCCAAGTGATGAACTTAGAGCTGTAGCTTGGTAAGAGAAGGAGGGCCAAGTGATGAACTTAGAGCTGTAGCTTGGTAAGAGGAGGAGGGCCAAGTGATGAACTTAGAGCTGTAGCTTGGTGAGAAAGAGGGCCAAGTGATGAACTTAGAGCTGTAGCTTGGTGAGAGAAAGAGGGCCAAGTGATGAACTTAGAGCTGTAGCTTGGTAAGAGAAGGAGGGCCAAGTGATGAACTTAGAGCTGTAGCTTGGTAAGAGAAAGAGGGCCAAGTGATGAACTTAGAGCTGTAGCTTGGTAAGAGAAAGAGTGCCAAGTGATGAACTTAGAGCTGTAGCTTGGTAAGAGAAGGAGGGCCAAATGATGAACTTAGAGCTGTAGCTTGGTAAGAGAAAGAGGGCCAAGTGATGAACTTAGAGCTGTAGCTTGGTAAGAGAAAGAGGGCCAAGTGATGAACTTAGAGCTGTAGCTTGGTAAGAGAAAGAGGGCCAAGTGATGAACTTAGAGCTGTAGCTTGGTAAGAGAAGGAGGGCCAACTGATGAACTTAGAGCTGTAGCTTGGTAAGATAAGGAGGGCCAAGTGATGAACTTAGAGCTGTAGCTTGGTAAGAGAAAGAGGGCCAAGTGATGAACTTAGAGCTGTAGCTTGGTAAGAGAAAGAGGGCCAACTGATGAACGTTGAGCTGTAGGGCAGTACTGTCAAACCTTTTCCTACAGAATCATTTCCCCAGATAAAAAAGAAATGGGTCCAAAGTGCTCTGAAATCCCCCTTGCCCCCCCCCCCCCCGCCCCCCCCCATTCCTCCACCACCCCCAAATGCACGCACACGCACATAAACTGAGAGGCATATGATAAAGTCTGTAATTGGCACCTTGGAAGACAAATCATAATCTGCTGTCATGTATGGAAAGTGGCATTCATTTTTATGTTTGCCTGGAGTGCACGTGACACGTCTGTGGCTGCAGTTTGTTTCCACTGAGCTTTTGAGGGACATTCTGGGTTGCATGGTGCGCCAACACCACCCTACGCCCCAAACCAACTGCAGCTGATAGTGGTACCACAGCAGGATGGGAACGCCATCCCGATGTTTACAGTGTCCAGTGAGGTCCATGCTGCGGACACTTCGGTCTTGTGGCCAACAGATACACAACGTCACAGTATGGTTTGGGGTTAGCGCCAATAACGTGTATGCAATGTACAGAACGTACAGCGCCCTAATGGTGGCCCGTGTGACGTCTCCGTCATGTTTTGTAATCAATTTCAATGTTAGCGGTGCTGGCCGCTTGTGAAATGGCTGCCGAATGAAATACCAAAGCTTCACCACACTTCGTAGAAAAATTTGAGCGTGTAACGTTATTTGTATGAAGTTGTGGAATTTCTACATATATATATCTATAGAGAGAGAGAGACAGAGACTTATACAAAATACTGAACGAGACATATTGCAATGTACGTAAAAGAGTATTTGTAAGGTGCTTACACTTATCATGAGCCTGAAGTGCACAACACAAAAACAATAAGATCAACAAAACATTTATTTAAGCAGCCTAGAGCACAATGAACCCTATTAATTACATCAGCAAACACACTATATGACACTTCATTCAACATATTTCTGATCATATTCATAACTATCATCGGATGGCGCCCAAACTGGGCACTGGTCAGTTATTCAGTCTGCAGGCGTTGCATCCACACACCTGTCCCAGCGTGCATTCCACCTGCCCCAGAAAGTCATCATCCTTCAGTGAATCTGTGCTGTTGTCCATGTCGTACACAGCCACCTTCACCTTCTGCACCGTCTCAAAGTAGTAATCCAAGGTGAAGGCTCGAACGAAGCGAGGGTCCAGCTCATTCTTTATGCTCTCTGTCCGCCCCTCCTGAAAAAGCAAAAACAGCCATGTGTCTTCGATACCAGGCACAAGACATCAAAGGTATACAGACCTGTTAAAAACTCATCCTTCCACTATGAACAAACAAGGGAGTTAATTAGCACTCAAAAGACATCAAACAAACACAACAACAAAGTCCCTAGTCGCCTGTGGTAACTCTCACCTGGGAGGCGAGTAAATACAAGGTACATAAACTCCACCACAGGTACATTTGCAACTGGTACTTGATTTTATTATGTTTTTATTCTAATTAAGTGAGTAAAACTATATAGTATTTAGTTACTTATGTACTTTTTATTATGTGTTAAAGGCAGACAACTCAATTTCATTTTAAGGATGAATAAAGTATTATTGTATTGCATTGTACATCCTCTAACGTTCATCATTGTTCCACTAACTGCAGTTTTAACATCACTCTTAAAGGGGAAGAAGCAAACTGGAGAAGCCTCAAACAAAGGCTCCATCAACAGAAATGCATTTTAAAAAGACACACACACAGAACTTCTTCTTTTTTTTAACTGGATTTCTCATCCTGTTTGTTAAAAATCAATGTCTGAAACTTGTCAAAGACATGACCATGAGTGCTGCCATTTTGTGCTCAGTAGTCTGTATGAGTAATCAGTATCAATGCCATTATAATTTATAAACAAGTCTTGAATACATCACCAGCCAGTCTTTTTCTGCTCTTCACTGGTGAAGAGCAAACCAACATGGTCATGCCCTGAGGAACTCAAATTCATTCGATTTTTTTCTTCTTCTCCAGTTACAGAGCATATATCTTTGGTGTATGCTGATTTTAACAAAATAACAAAAATCATACACAAATTTTCAAGCAACAGACTTTTGCAAAGTAGCAGGGGTTTTTTGCTTCAGGTTTGACTGTCCCCATGAAATCAGTTTCAGGTCCTTTAAATTTATATTGCACATGACATGCACAGCATTTAGTAAATTTATAAAATCACAAACCACTGACTGACTCAGTGACCATGAGATCCTTGCATCAGATATTCCATACTGTACATGTATAGCATTTAGCAAAATAATAAAATTGACTCAGTGACCCTTAGATCCTTACATCAGATTTTTCATATTGTACATGTATAGCATTTACTTAGTAAAATAACAAAATTGAGCCAGTGACCCTTAGATCCTTACATCAGATTTTCTGTATTGTACATGACTCAGTGACAAGCAGATCCTTGCATCTGATTTTCCATATTGTACATGTATAACATAAATTTAGTAAAATTATAAAATCACAAATCACTGATTGACTCAGTGACCATACATCCTTGCATCCGATTTTCCGCACCTCTCGCCACTTGTGTCCGTCATGCAGGAAGAGCACGGCACAGGGGTCTGACTTGGACAAGGAGTCGCGGTTGCGCAGGTTGAGGCACTCGATGCGCAGTTCCACCTTCGACACGCACTGCATCGCTCCACCTCCCCCGCCACCAGGGTAACCCATCCCAGCCATGACAGTTGCAAACTACTGCGGGACTGCAACCAGTGCTAGAATTAGAAATCAAAATGAAAAGTAAACTTCATGGAAATCAAACTAAATGTGGGCCAAGCACCTGAGAATATTAGCCAGTGGAAACCTCCAAGTAAGACCACCCCCCTTAAGATCAAACAAGCCTGGTCTCAACACTAACATGCTGAGAGACCTTGGACTGCAGTCACTTCAAAATAGATGGAAACAGCAATGTCTGACCCTCTTCTTCAACTGTTCAAGACAGTCAAAGGGCTGACCCTTGCAAATGAGTTTTTGACACCCTAACTTTCAAAAGACTGACAAAAAACAAAAAAACAACAGACTTCAAGATAACAAATATATATATATATATATAGACATAATGTATAGTGATAGACCATGCAAGAAGCAGTTTGCAGTATTATAGAACAGATTCAACAAAAACTGCTGTCTACAGATAGATCTATACTCTTTTTCCCCCAAGACTACCATCGAATGGAAGACTCTAGAACAGTTACTGTCAGCAGTAAGACAGTAGAAAACTTTCAGCAGTAAGACAGTAGAAGACAGTAGAAAACTTTCAGCAGTAAGACAGTAGAAGACAGTAGAAAACTTTCAGCAGTAAGACAGTAGAAGACAGCAGAAAACTTTCAGCAGTAAGACAGTAGAAGACAGTAGAAAACTTTCCAAAAACAGTAAAAAACAGTTTAAAAAGACAGTCAAAAAAACTTTCAGCAGTAAGACAGTAGAAGACAGCAGAAAACTTTCAGCAGTAAGACAGTAGAAGACAGCAGAAAACTTTCAGCAGTAAGACAGTAGAAGACAGTAGAAAACTTTCAGGCAAGATCTCTCACTGCCCCTAAAACACTGAGTGCTCCCCCCTTGTCCAGATTAGGTCCTGTTGGCATATCGCACTTGTTATAAGTTACAGTGCGCATCAAGATCAAGATCAATACTAACAGAGGGGTGGCCTTCACAGGGCTTCTTTCACATGGAATTGTGTTCATCTTCTTCTTTCTTTCTTTTTTTTTCTTTTTTTTAAATTATCACTCTAATATAACTGTACTGGCTGACTGGACATGAAACACCAAGTTATATACTTACTCTTTTCTTTATTTAGTCTTTTCACATGAGTGATATTAGTATTTATACTGATCTTAAAATTATCATGCTAACATTGTAACAACATACATATATGTATCACCAAGATATACCAATAGAAGGAAAAAAATTGGGGGGGGGAGGGGGGGGGGTGGAACCGTATAAAGGAAAAGTTTTCAGCAAAAGTGGTCTTAAACTAATAAAAGAGGACTGGTCTCTCATCAGGGTGGTCTCTTATCTAGGGTTCTACAGACCCAGGCATCTGGCATCTGCTAAGCCTCAACCAGTAAACCACCAGAATAACCCATCGAATGTTCCAAGCCACAGAAGCTGCAAACTACCTCAGGACTGCTAGAAAGGAAAGGAAAAATCAAACTTCATGAAACTCCGTTACATTACTACTGTAAAATACAAAACATTATAATTACCACATTAAAATAATTAACAAAATCCATCCACTCAGTTTCAACTTCAAGACAATGTTCATCATTAATTGATAGTATTTTTTTATTTTTTAGTACACTAATAACCAAGACTGCTTCTAAATCCCAATTATTTAAGAAAATCCAATAAAAACATCATATTAAGATTTAAATACAATTAATTTCTAATTATCCAGACTCAGTTCTTGATCAAAACCAAAATGATACCAAGTTTATAAATTGTATGACAGTATGGTATACATGTATGTATGTATACATGTATGTATAACTTCAGCATGACATCTGAGGATATTAAATTAAGCCCCACAAAATAAACGTCACACACAGTCAAAATATCACTCTCTGCTGCACAGGCATGTTCACAGAATCAATAAAATGTGTGTGCGCGCACGCACACACACACACATCATCTGTGCATGCCTGCACATGATAATTATGAGTGCTACCATGCAGCATTCATCACCTGCTGGTGCAGATATAATGAAAACCAGCTGTGACTCAGACATCCCCAAAGCACTGATACTAATAGTGTCAGTGTGTACTGTTAAACCAACTCCACATCAGACATAATAGTAAGAGATTATGCCTTTGCCACCTCTGTTGCCACCACAGAGAAGTGTGGATCTCTTTCTACTGTTTCTGTCCACATTAGTCAATGCTCTGCAGTGACACTAATTACACACTGTGCATGCATACGGCACTGTGCACATGCTTCATGATCAGTTGGCTATTAATTAAACTGTGTTCGCATCATCTTAAGTTCTTACTCTTAAGTCCATCCTCTGCTGTTGCTAAATAAGTGATTAGCTTTCTTGTGTTTTTGACAATCCACTTTCATCCCCTTCAGTTCAATTTGTATGAGAGTGTGTGTGTGGTGTGTGTGTGTGTGTGTGTGTGTGTGTGTGTGTGTGTGGACAGAATGAACCTGAAGTGTGCACTATGTTGGCATATCCGTTAATTCCATACTAAGCCAGCACACACACACACACACACACACACACACACACACACACACACACACATGCACTCTAATACAAATTCAGGACCGTAGACCAATAGGGCTAAAGGTGGATTTTGCTGTATTTTTATAATATTATTTGCATGCAGTTTATCAACTCTGTCAGTATGTGTTGCCACCACACATTACTTTTGCTGCTTACAGAATACCTTGTCCATCTTATTAAATAAGTAAATCAGTCAATGCTTCATCCATTTTGCAGCAAATCTCAAAGACCTATAGTCTATCTATGTGTAAGTTGTAACTGAACATATATTTTATAACCGTCTACAATCTGACGATTTTTCGCCCAGTCATACAAATAAACAGCGTTTTGTTTTTGCGAACACTCCCTAAAGTTCTGGAATAACCATTAACATGATTGTGGGCATCTATGGAAAGAAAAAGTCAGTATTATTTACTACTCTCCTCTTCTAAGATTTAATACTTTATGAACACCATCCTGGCCATGGCCGAGTGGAACAGTTTTGCCCAGGTCGTGGCCACAGCTCATTTCCTCGAGTCCTCCTGGCTTGCATTGTCTACAGCTTAATGTAGACATACTAATTAATGTAGACATACTAGACGTTAATTCCATACTAAGCCAGCACACACACACACACACACACACACACACACACACACACACACACACACACTCTAATACAAATTCAGGACCGTAGACCAATAGGGCTAAAGGTGGATTTTGCTGTATTTTTATAATATTATTTGCATGCAGTTTATCAACTCTGTCAGTATGTGTTGCCACCACACATTACTTTTGCTGCTTACAGAATACCTTGTCCATCTTATTAAATAAGTAAATCAGTCAATGCTTCATCCATTTTGCAGCAAATCTCAAAGACCTATAGTCTATCTATGTGTAAGTTGTAACTGAACATATATTTTATAACCGTCTACAATCTGACGATTTTTCGCCCAGTCATAGACTCATACAAATAAACAGCGTTTTGTTTTTGCGAACACTCCCTAAAGTTCTGGAATAATCATCAACATGACTGTGGGCATCTATGGAAAGAAAAAGTCAGTGTTATTTACTACTCTCCTCTTCTAAGATGTAATACTTTATGAACACCATCCTGGCCATGGCCGAGTGGAACAGTTTTGCCCAGGTCGCGGCCACAGCTCATTTCCTCGAGTCCTCCTGGCTCGCATTGTCTACAACTTAATGTCTATACTTCGTCC
>JABMCL010003012.1:790000-805000 GCA_018857735.1 Alviniconcha marisindica
ACACACACACACACACCAAAACACACACCACACACACACACACACACACACACATCCAAAACACACATCCTCACACTCACATCTTCACATACACACACACATTCTCTCTCTCTCTCTCCCTCTCTCTCTCTCTGGGACAGATTTGTAAAAAAAAAAAGCTGACTTGTGCTTAAATCTTTATCCTTGTGTAATAAAGTATTATCCTCTCTCTCTCTCTCTCTCTCTCTCTCTCTCTCTCTCTCTCTCTCACACACACACACACACACACACACACACACACACACACACACACACACACACACACCCACCCTACCACACAACACCCACCCGCTCTCTCCAGTGCAACAGTCCTATAATGACGGAGATGAAGGCACAGGTTCCCAGTAGAGAGATGCCAGTCAGCAGAACCATGCGACTGGGGGTGACGTACAGCTTCATGCGCCAGCTACACATCAAAACAAATGTCTTAACTCCTTCTAGGCATAGTCTGTCTCAGTGTCGGACTCTCTTCTCTAACCTACCAGGGCCACCTCACAATCTAGGTCAACCCTCACCGACAGAACGTGGCTGAACACCAAAATACCACAGAATACCATACTGGCATAGCATAATCTGAACACCAAAATACCATGGAACCCCATAGCATCACCTGAACACCAAAATACAGCACACACTAGGTCAACCCTCACAGATAGAATATGGCTGCCCAAGTGGCAGGGGCGTTAAATAGTCACATAATCAGTAATCTTTTCTCTCTTTGTTTTAATGGGTTTTGAATAGTTACATAAGCAGTTCATCTAAAAAAAAATTACAAAAATTGAAAAATGGGTGTGCTATGTCCAGAAAAAGAGAAATACAGAGGAGGCAGCCCCCACAGACAGTGGAGCATGGACTGACCTGGATGGGTAGTTAGTCGGGTGTGGAATGACGACGACCTGAGCATTTGGAATGATGGAAGGCCAAGACCTCTCTCGCTTGGGCTGCAAGCATACCAATGCCATCATACAGTTCTCACACTGGAAGTATTTGAAAAATGTACAGTATTACTGTTCAAGGCACTGAAGCAAAACAGATATACGCTGTACAACAAAAAAACTCAAAAAGACCTAACATCATGCGCATATGACTACATGCAAGCAAAAACAATAACCAAGCAAAAAACTAAACTTTCCAAAACAAAACAAACAAAACAGTAACAACAAACCATACTATTTTTTAATAATGAAAGTATAAACATCAGTCTAACACAAAAACAGAGCTTGGTATGGTGTACAGAATCCAAGCAAAAACTACATCCAGGTTGAAACAGCTGAAGCGGAAAACGACAATAGTAAAGTTCTTCGTAATAGCAGGTACTAAACAGATGGGTCTACAGAGTGGTCTTCAAATCTAGTACATGTATACACAGACACACACATGACCTCCGGGTCAGGGCACAACACAGCTGTGACCAAAATGCACACATACATCTAGTTTAACCCCTTCACTGCCATGATGTCACTAGAAAACAACCAATAAAAGTGTCAAATCTGAAACCATTAAGCCTTTCTGTCTTTTTTGGCACTGGCACGTGAAAGGATTTTCATCAAAACGCATCGCATTGAAAACAGATGCTACAGGACCCGAAAATATACTGTTTGCAGGCATGTCCGTGCGGCTTTCTGCCCGGAAATATAACAGGCTGAGGCAGTGAAAGGGTTAATGTTATACAATGTGCAGGCAAGAGACAAATTTCCATGTATGCTTTTAGCATTGACAATAAACAATCTTATTTGATCGACATATATAACATGAAAAAGTTACAGACTAGTGACTGTGTGGCAAGGGTTCTGTATGCCCACTTCCAGCAGGTCGACGAAGTTGGGGGCTGTCCCAAGCCAAACACATACATATATAATATAAAGAAATAAAAAAAGACTACTGACTGTGTTGCGAGGGTTCTGGATGCCCACTTCCAGCAGGTCGACGAAGTTGGGGGTCTGTCCCAAGCCAAACACCTCGAAGGGCAGCTGCAGGGAGTAGTAGGCTGACTGCGACAGCTGGGAGGCTGGGGCAGGCACAGACAGGCAAAATATCATCCACAAACTATTGATTATTATCCTATTATTATTACTGATCACGTTTTTATAGCTACTCTCTGCTCTTAGAGCAGACTCACTGAGCTCATGCGGTGGGTCTGAAAGGTCTCCTTTTACAGCACATTTAAAAAAAAAAATCCACTGCAGTCGTTACTGACAGCACTATTTGGTTGTTGCATGACAGGTTCAACATGCAACTGCTGCCATCTCAGCACAAGTCCTGTGTACACCATACAACCATGCACCAGTTTACAGTGTCACTTCATTCAAAGCCATGTATGTAGGGTGCATGTGTGTTTAGCTGTAACCTGCCACCTGCACTTTTGGCGGAATGACCGCGATCTGTTACATGCTATTGTGGTGCCAGGGGGTGGAACAGATACTGAAATAAGTCATCAGAGAAAGTTAACCCTGAAAAAGAAAAGAAAATCCTGCCACTCCTCTGGGCATTCAAACCCAGGACCTTTTGGGAGGGAGAAGAAGAAAAAAAGGTGTATATATATCTGATGATGTTGGTCTTGCAGCCGCTGAATCCAAAAAAATCAAAAAAAAGGGGGGGGGGGGGGGGGGGGGCAGGAGGAGTTTGGGGGAACATTATTTTAGGTTGCACCAAGATTTGAACTCGCAATTGCTGGTGTGAGAGTCCAGAGTGCTAACCACTGGACCACAGAGCTACCTGAGAAACGGGGCTGCAAGTTAGGTTTATATCCCCTTCCCTTTATTTCACACAGCAACTTGTTCGCTTCAGTTATCTTTAGCGTTGTTGCGTTAATTAGTGATAGAGGTGCTACCCATAGATACTAAAGGTACACAGGACCCTCATGTCCCGAGGAATCTTCACACCAACGTTTATCTCAGTAGGTTAAGCTGGTCAATCACCAAATCATTCACGGCACTGACACAGTAGGTTAAGCTGGTCAATCACCAAATCATTCATGGCACTGACATAGTAGGTTAAGCTGGTCAATCACCAAATCATTCATGGCACTGACACAGACAGAGAGACTCCTCTTTATTTACAAGATGAGCATACAGCCATCACAAAATGACAGGGGGCCAACAACAAATACCAACATGAAGACTGGTTGAGAGTGTTCACGCAAAGCATCGAGCTGGCTCTTTTGAATGACTGGTACATTATGTGCTCGAGGTGGTGATGGTACATCCTGTTCTACCAATGTCTATCATAAACATGTGAAACTACAATGGATGGATATAATGATTTAGTAGGTGAAAAAAAATGGCCTTAGAAAAAGAAGTATGAATGATTGTGTGAAAGAATCATTGTAGAGGATGGATGCATGTTATGTGAATAACAACGATGTGTTTTGAAAAAAACAGAAAAAAAGTGATGGCGGTGACTTTTTCCTCGCCTGCGAGAAGCATGGGAAAGGTACAATGAATCATTCCCTGCTTGGGCATTTGGGGTTTGTTTTTTAGGTCAAGATCAGCTGGAGTGCACCAAAGGTCAAGGAACAGTCCACAAAGACACAGCTAGCTCAGATGGCTATGGACGACGTTGTGATGGCCGTGGATGATGTTGTGATGGCCGTGGATGTGATGGCTGTGGATGATGTTGTGATGGCTGTGGATGATGTGAAATCATCATCAATGATTATGATCCTGCTAAGTCACCCTTGTTGACTTTTTTCTGAGCCCAGGTTGACATAATTATTAAATACTCACAGACTCCTATTTCAGTGTCACCCTTGGAGGTTGTGGTTCGGAATCGGATCACAGGACCCACTTGGTTCACACCATATGGCTGCAACACACAGGTAGACATGCTTCTCATCACAGAACAGACCACCCCAGACCCTCATGGCAGCTACGGGGGCAGTGTTAAATTGCCAGGTAGTCAACACTTTATATCTTATATTTGTATTAAAGATTTTTGTGCAGCATAACTTGCCTATGTTGTTGTAAACACAAATGTTTTGGCGTTCCTTTACATGTTCTTAAATTAATGAGCCTTATATTAGTTAAGCTGAATTGCCCTGTGAGGGATGATTAGTTTTTTTACTTGACTTGAATACTGATTTTCAGACCCGTTGTCAGAAGAGGGATATGGGTGGGGTGGGCGTCTCTGGCTACTTCAGTCTGCTCATCTGATAAGGTTACGGTCTGTTCAGTTATGCTTTCTTCTTCATACACTCACACTCCTTCACATACACACACACAAAGTGAGGGAGAGGATCTTAAAAAAAAAAAAATGAAGGTGAATGGACCTGGGAGGTAGAAATTAGGACATGGAAGAAATTCCTGGCAGTGAGCAAAGCATACATGGCTATATTCTGACCTACGCCAGGCTTTAAAGGGAGAACATTCATCAGTTGTGGGTTCTCAACAGAGGGGACCTTCATTTCTGCATCCACAGTCCCCCACTGTGGCTCATTAGCACTACGAGACAAAGCACAAAGAAAGATGATGGGCAGCAGCTGCTCACCTCGTGGTCATTGGGGCAGTTGTCTGTGCACAGACCGCTCACCACTGCACACAAAACATTGGTAATAATAACATCGTCACTTGACTGAGTGTGAACCTACTGCAGAAACACTGCCTGCCACCCCTACACCCATTCACCTAAGACACACACACTGCAAGGAATACATACTGGCATAAATATACTGTAGAAGCATCATACACACACACACACCCTCTCTCTCTCCCTGTCTCTCTCTCTGATGTGTGCAATGTATGTGTGCATCTGGCGCTGTGAACACACAAGTTTCTGTGTGGAATTTTTTATGCTCTGAGTATAAATTTTGATTGATTGCTTCACGTTCCATATATATGCATATGTGCCTATAAATGATGCCATGTCATTTTTACCCATCAGAAGCTTAGCAAGGACTAGATGTCAGACATGTTTGACTGAACCTAAAATACAATCCTTGTGAAATGAAGCGTTCAAGTTTGAAAGAAATATAGAAAGAAAAGAGTGTAGTGAAACAAACAGACCCACTCACCCATGACTTTCAAAAAGTAGGCATCAGCAGTAAAGTCTTGTTCCAGAGCTCTCAGCTCTGGTGCGTCATTGGAGTACACCGTCAGCAGCACGTCCAAAATTCCCTGCAGCGCACAAGATTATTATTGGATGACAGGGAATTTTCATAAACATCTTAACTATTGCTACTGCTGATTAATGTTCAAGAGACGTCACACAAACACAACAACAAAGACCTGAGTCTCCTACAGTAACTCGCACCTGGCATGCAAGCAAATACAAAGTACATAAAAAATATCAATATTTTGGTAAATAACAGGTGAGAGTACGGCACTTATTATGACTGTCCTTTATTCTGATTTAACTCCAATAAGAAAGTGTGTTTTTTAAATTTCATTTGCTTGTATTTGCTTTATTTCCTTCTGTTTGGTGTCTGTGTTAGGACTGTTATGCGGGACATCTGTAGATTTACGCAACTTTAACACCACATTACACAAACACAAAATTAAAACTCATTTTTTTCTTTTAGCATAACATGATACTTTAGGTACCTGTCTTTCAGAAAATACCCCCAAATTGTGGTTTATAAAGAGTTTTAATTTTTTCCAGACATGTCACACTTCGGCACCCAGCTTTAGAGAACAACCCACATAAACTTCACCAGCGGTACATACACAGGTGCTCTGGGCCCCACCCTGTCTCATATTGCTATTGCTGCTGACGTTATTGCTATTGTTTACCAACCATCACATACTGCCATAAGTTCAACACAAAAACTAAGAACTACAGAGATCAAAAGGATTAAATATGCTTTCGTGCTTGGTTAAGTTTTTATTTAAACTCAAAAAGTACCTTCAAACGTTACAAGAAAATGTAAATGCGCAGTTAATTCCCAATCAAAATGGGAGAGAAAACCTTTCCTTTTCTTCTTCATTCTGCTGTGTGATGGCCACCAAAACTGGTATGAATGTGTAAAGGCTGATGAAAGTTACTGGAATTTATATTTTAACCCTTTACATCCTGGAGGCTTTGCTTCTACAGCCTCTGCAACCTCAGTGCTTTCGGTCTTGCTGCTCAAAAACAACAGCTGCTGTGTTTAGAGCCTATTGTCTCCACTTATGCATAAGGCAGAGCCACCAAATGCTGAACACATGATTAAAAATGAACTGAAAACGCTGTGCTAGATTTTCAATCAATTTCATTAATTCACAATCTTTCCTCGGTCAGGTAAAGACAAAGAATGGAACATCTGAGGCACAACTATTGTATTGTTCTTTTCTTCACATAAGTTAGAGCACACACACACACACACACACACACACACACACACACACACACACACACACACACAGTGAAGAAAATGTAAACCAAGGACTCGGAGTATTCACATTTGCCAAGAAATCATGGAAGTACTCACATTTACCAAGTAGTCACAGAAGTACTCACATTTGCCAAGCAGTCATAGAAGTACTCACATTTGCCAAGAAATCATAGAAAGCCGCCACCTGAGGATGCTTAGAGACTTCAGACAAAGGGTGACTCAGATCTATGTGGAACGTCCTGGAGAAGTTGGAAGTGCTCGGCACATTCACCATCAGGAATGCTGCATACGAGTCATTGCTGAAGACAAAAGGACAAAACATTGCTGAAGATATTAAGGCAAAACACTGCTGAAGTCAAAAGGGCAAGACACTGCTGAAGACATCAGGGCAAAACACTGCCAAAGACAACAGGGCAGAGTATTGCCAAAGACAACAGGGCAAAATACTGCTGAAGACAAAAGGGCAAGACACTGCTGAAGACATCAGGGCGAAACACTGCTGAAGACAACAGGGCAGAGTATTGCCAAAGACAACAGGGCAAAACATTGCTGAAGACAAGACAACTGGGCAAATGTTGCTCCAGGCATTAGGGCAAAACACTGCCAAAGACAACAGGGCAAACATTTCTAAAGACATCAGGGCAAAACACTGCTGAAAACAACAGGGCAAAACATTGCTGAAGACAACAGGGCACATGTTGCTGAAGACAAGACAACAGGGCACATGTTGCTGAAGACATTGAAGCAGAATACTGCTGAAGACAACAGGGCAACACACTGCTGAAGACAACAGGGCAAACATTTCTAAGACATCAGGGCAAAACACTGCCGAAGTCAACAGGGCAAAACATTGCTGAAACCATTCAAGCAAAACTCTGCCAAAGATGACAGGGCAAAATAGTGCTAAAGACATTAGGGCAAAACACTGCCAAAGACAACAGGGTAAAATATTGCTGAAGACATTAGGGCAAAACACTGCCAAAGACAACAGGGCAAAATATTGCTGAAGACATTAGGGCAAAACACTGCCGAAGACAACAGGGCAAAACATAGCTGAAGGGGACCAGGGATTCATTGACACTGTTTACAATGAAACATGAAGTAAAAGTTTCACAAAAAGCGGTCTTAAAACCAAAAGAGGTGTATCTACCATCAGGGCAGTATTTCCACAGTATTTGTTGTTGTTTTCTTCTAGTTTCCCTGTACTATATGGGATGGGGACAGCTCAGTGGTTAGAGCGCCGGACTCATGATTGAAAGGTTGTGGGTTTGAGTCCCTGGTGGAGCGGTGGGAGAATTTTCCAGGGTCAACTTTCTGTGCTGTCTCTTATTTCAGTATCCGTTCCATCCCTGTGTTACTGCAGTAGCACGTAAAAGATCTTGGTCATTCTGCCAAAAGGGCAGGTGGCAGGTTATAGCTAAACACACATGCACTTTATGTATGTGGCTTTGCATGAAGTGACATGGTTCATGGTTGTGTGGTGTACACAGAATGCACCAAAACACCAGCAGTTTCACATGGCACCAGCCATGTTAGCACTGTAAGTACACCACTTCGGTGGATATTGAAAAACACACTATAAAAAGCTAGTCACTCATGTTGAATCACATGCAAGCGATGCGAGCCTGCTCAAGAGCGGAGAATAGCGCTATATAAAAGCAATCCACAACAACTAAGCTCCTGTCCCTAATAAGCCTTCTGGCTTCTGTGGACATTAAGCACCATGTTTACTAACAACAACTATACCTCAGCCATGTTCCTCTGACATAAGCTCTGGGCGAGAAGCAGCTAGCTAAAACAGGCAGTGTCCATACCTGCTGGACTTCAGAACCACCAACGCATCAGGATAGCCATCAAGGTTGAAGTCCCCAAAACGCAGCGTCATTGGAACATTGAGCCATGACACTGGAAGGTTGTCTGTCGATAACCGCCAGGCTTCTGATCCATGCCCAAAGTTGATGTGCAGGTCATGCCACTGTGCACCCAAAGAAACAGATGTGGTGACCACATATTAATCGTAACAATTGCAACAGCTGCATATTCTTGATTCGGAGCAAAACTTTGGCATCAACTGAAAGAAAGATCAAATTTTATTGCTGTCATCATTTGTTAGCGTCTCTGGGACTTTACCCTAAAAACTTGCACAGGTTCCGTTTCGCCTGATCAAAATAAGTGTTCTTTTCAACATCTTGAGTGTTCTGATCTTTGACCAATGCTGACAGTCAACTTTGTTTCCAATATCTTTTTTGTTTTGTTCATAGGCACACGACACAATAAAACTTGGGTTCCCTTCAATCACAGAGAGAAAGTACTTCAGTGCTACTTTTGAAAGAAGAGGATCCTGTGAGTGCTGGTGCCAGCCTCAGATGTATACAGAACAGTGGGCTTAAAGGAACTAGCCTTCTGAACACTAGAGATAAAAGAAAATAACCAAAACCTTAAAAATCAAGGTAAAAACCAGACAACAGACAAAGGAGATAAAACAAAAAAATTACAATCACGTTAAAAACCAGAGATCAAACACAAAAAGGTTCAAATGAACGCTTATTTAACACAGACACACAGTATGCAAAGTTTTGGGGAAATCCCCTTTATCAAGCCACAAAATGACACGTAAACAACAAATAAACGGTCATAAATGATGAAAAATGAAAGAAAAAGGCTGATCTTGTTATGGTTGAGTCTTTACAGCTGGTTCAGTGCTTGGAAGATTGTGGCCATTTAAAAAAAATCAAAAAAATCAGAGACCAAAAATCTTGCAGGAATCTTTTTTTGTTTTGTTTTGCCAAGCACATTATTGTGGGGTGTTTATTCAGAAACATTCATCCATCGTTACAATATTCCTCTCACTCACGCATGCACACGTCTTTGTATGATTTTTTCCCTCAGGATTCTAATTTTTTAGATAATGAGAGGCACCTCTAACAAGATTTAATTTTTCTTTTCAAATTTTGTTTTTGTTGTTGGGGGTGTGCTTTTTTTTTTGGGGGGGGGAGGGGGACGCAGTGGAGTTGTGACAGTGTAGGAGAGAGGGGGGTTGTTGTATGTCATCTTAATGCAAAACAACATGAAGACAGAAATCATGTCAACTGACCGTTCCTCTTCCCCAAACGTACACAACACTCTGAGCGCAGTCTCCTTCTTTGTCCAGACAGCCTGGTAAGATGATGTTTATCTCCTGGTTATCATCTGCAATGGACAGAAACATAAGCTCACACATACACGTATATACACACATGTATACACACGTGCAGGTATAAATACATACATGTATACATGCATACACACAAAGCATGAAAGAGAAATTTTCAATTCATTTCCCACATTTTTTCTTCTAAAAATTAATCACAAACGATGTGCACATGCCAAGATTGCTAGTTTGAACATTTGTTACCTTTAATAGTTTAAATAGATGAAAACATTGAAGAGCATACGTATATAATTATATGTAAAATAAATGTACACAAATACAAAAAAAATAATGTGTCAATGACTAAATCTATAATTACATGCAGAAATAAGAAAAGACTAATTTTTAATTTTTTAACAAACGTAGCCAACAAAATCAAATGGAAGTGAACAAAAATTATATGAACAGATTTAGTGAAAAAAGAAGAAGACCAAAACCACAGTTATATATAGCACATCAACTGCAATGAGCATAGCCATGTACGTGAGTACAAATCACAAGGACAATATTGAATAAAAAGGGGCATGGGCTATGTACAATTACAACACAGACAGAAGTGATCAAATACATCACTTTCAATAATAACAACACATGCCTATAATTACGTACCCGTTGTCAATTGCATTAAATGGTCAAAATACTGCACGCACACACTTTTGTAATCCACGCGAAGACAGGTTCAGCCGTACATGAAGCGCACACGTAAAGCAGCCACCACTTACTGAGATCGTAAAAAGATGCTCGACCAAATTATTTGCAGACCTTACAACACCCCATCCTGTAACGACAACAAAAATTAAATAGATGCATTATTTCCAGCACCTTACAACACCCCATCCTGTAACGACAACAAAAATATAAATAGATGCATTATTTCCAGCACCTTACAACACCCCATCCTGTAACGACAACAAAAATATAAATAGATGCATTATTTCCAGCACCTTACAACACCCCATCCTGTAACGACAACAAAAATATAAATAGATGCATTATTTCCAGCACCTTACAACACCCCATCCTGTAACGACAACAAAAATATAAATAGATGCATTATTTCCAGCACCTTACAACACCCCATCCTGTAACGACAACAAAAATAAAAATAGATGCATTATTTCCAGCACCTTACAACATCCACAACATCCCAGGTCCATGTGTATCCTTAATTGTTCAACTGCATTACAATAGACCACTTTACTTCTACCCATAAAAAGAAGCAATTCCACGCTGTACAACAATTGTACAACGAGAAAAAAATTAAAACAAGCTTAGATTTCCCACCTTAGCACACCCATTCTGTAAGCGTCAACAAAAATAAATAGCTGCATTATTTTTGCACCTTACAAACCCATTTACACAACAAAATATGATTATGATGCACTTACCAGCACTTACAACACTCTCCTGTGGACCCAATTAAAAATTGAAGCTTCACACCTTGAAACAATTTTAGCTACAACAAAAAAAAAAAAGCATCTATAAGATTCTCCCCCTCCAGCTCCATTTTTTTTGTCAGCATTCCTTACCACTTTAACCAACTCAAACAAGGCCCCACTTCTGACACAACAGAACTAAAACAAAGCACAACAAAGAGAAGAATGCGGTGATTATGGTCATCTCTCCTAACTAAGACACAAACAATTTCAACAACGAAGTAAAACTCAACACACATCTCACCTAACAACTGAAGAAAATTTAACACACTCTCTCCTAACAACTGAAGTAGAATTTAACACACATCTCTCCTAACAACTGAAGTAAAATTTAACACACATCCTTTCTAACAACTGAAGTCAAACTCAACACACATCTCACCTAACAACTGAAGTAAAATTTAACACACATCTCACCTAACAACTGAAGTAAAATTTAACACACATCTTTTCTAACAACTGAAGTAAAACTCAACACACATCTCACCTAACAACTGAAGTAAAACTCAACACACATCTCACCTAACAACTGAACTAAAATTTAACACACATCTCACCTAACAACTGAACTAAAATTTAACACACATCTTTTCTAACAACTGAAGTAAAACTCAACACACATCTCACCTAACAACTGAAGTAAAACTCAACACACATCTCACCTAACAACTGAAGTAAAACTCAACACACATCTCACCTAACAACTGAAGTAAAATTTAACACACATCTTTTCTAACTGAAGTAATATTCAACACACATCTTTCCTAACAACTGAAGTAAAACTCAACACACATCTCTCCTAACAACTGAAGTAAAATTTAACTGTAGTAAAATTCAACACAAAACACCTCTACACAGAAGGAACTTGGACTGTTAGGAGAGCCCACTTTCTATAACCATACCAGCCCAGCTCAAATATGCTAGGTGGGGGGGGGGGGGGGTGATCTATATTTTCAGTTGTCATCACTTTGTTCACAAAATACATCCAACTAAAACATGTTCAGCCAATTCAAGGAGTAGAGGCTGGTGCAAGAGGCTGTCAGCAGAACAGGCTTGGGCCAGTACAAAGTGCTGGGCACAAAATGGCAGCGCTCACAGCCATGATTCATGACTTTCAAAATTGGTTTTTAAAAACAGGATGAGAAAAGAAGTAAAAACAACAACTGCTGCATGTCTGTTTCTTTGTCTTTTCCTGTGAATAACGCCCATACTTCTTTGCTTTGGCAGCGATCACACTAGACATTTTTCAAACCAGTTTGACAACTATTAGATGGTAAAAGTGGTTCACAGAAACCATCAGATAATCACTATAACCAGTCAGACACACAGCTGCCCATACTACTATAAGAGATCTACTAGCAAACACCCCACTCTCTTCTTCATCTAAACCACACACACACACGCACGCATGCACATCCACACACACACACATGCACCTCACACACATACATGCATGCACATCACACACATATATGCATGCACGCCATAAGCACTCTCACTAAGATGCATGGTTTTTGTTTGTTGTTTTTGTTTGCTTTGTTGATGGTTTTTTCTTCTTCTTCTTTTGTTGTTGTTGCTCTTTGAGAACTGGTCAAACCAAATAACAGCCAGAACGTTTAACTGATTGCCAATTTTTCCCACAGTATATGCTGGTCTTTACTGTTAAATACCAGAAATTAGCAGTTCATGCAAACCTGTTTGGTCCACCTACGCACACACACACACACACACACACTCTCTTAACATCTGTGGCAAATGAATCCATCATATCCAAACAGTGGCCCGGACCCAAGCCTAGCTTTTGGCTGGCTGTCATTTAGACCTGCCGGCTAACCACCTGCTGCTCCAACCTCCCAACGAGGCCCCCTCAAGTTTTTCTTCTACTTTTGATTAACCTGGCACTAGATCCCCATTGAAGTCAAAGAAGGCACTGGACTGTGGAACTCGCAGTGGATCCAGAGCAACAGTGGACGTTCCGTTGGTCACTTTCTCTGCCACATAACTCCTGTTGTTTCTGAAAAAAGTAATAAAAATCATAACGAAAGAAAGGCAAATGCCCCATCTACTTAGGAGCTCAGGTTCACCTTTCTGAGGTTGTAGTGACCTTGAAATTGGGTCAAGAACTCCAAAGCTGGAATTGCAGGAAAACAGAGTTAACAAACATGCAAGGTTTGAGAAACCTTACTGAAAGCTGCATGAAAAATAATGTTACCTGAATTTGGTATGGCAAAAGAAATTAAACAAATGAATGAATGAATGATTACTGAACTAGGCCGTCTGC
Source organism: Alviniconcha marisindica (assembly GCA_018857735.1). Classification (NCBI taxonomy): domain Eukaryota; kingdom Metazoa; phylum Mollusca; class Gastropoda; family Provannidae; genus Alviniconcha; species Alviniconcha marisindica. The sequence goes on from JABMCL010003012.1 coordinate 803,254, forward strand.
CCATGTTAAAGAGGGAGGTGGGTAAGGGGGACATTTTACATGTACAAACAAACATAAATCACCAAAAGATTCTCTCCCCACACACACACACACACACACACACACACACACACAGAGTGACAAAAATCAACATAAAGATAAAACATTACCATACATCAGATTTAGCGGGTCTTGGTCTTTGCTTTAGATTCTCTTTAAAACCTCTTCATTAAGAGTGGGCATATGATAAAACACAAAATGTGTGCTAAAAAGGTACCTGAAGATGAAGTATGTCCGTTCTCCTTCACTGGTCTCTCCTATCAAATCAGGAATCATGTCTCCGTTGACGCTGGATGTAAGAGAAAGTAAAAAAATCAATTCAAAACACATCAAGTATTCAAAACACAATAAAGGCTAAAAAGAATGCTGAATCAGACAATACAAAACACATGCAAATGTTCCAGGTAAACCCCTTGATTCCAAACAGCAAACTGACATTCTAGAGGTGAACCTTTGCACAAGACTGACATGTCTGTGAACTGTGTGTGACATGAAGCAATGCCATGCAAAATATATAAAGTATTCAATTACAAAAACAAAAACAAAAACAATTATACCAGCCCTAAATAAAGACGAAAGTGGGGGAAGCAGGCCCACGGTAGTGATGGTACACAGATTTATCCATGTAACATTTCAGCACTGTTTGGTTTGTATCAAAGGCAGATGACAAGCTGGCAACCAATACCCATGGACACACTGTAGTACGGTTGAGTGGTTTTGCACAACAACAAAAAGACCTGGGTTTAGCACTGTCAGACACCAACCATTACAATGATGAAGAATGCATGTTTATGATACATGTATGATAACACCTCTTTCAAAAAGTCCGCAGCAAGCTCATTCATTCATTCTCCTTGTCAACTGCCCATGAAAACTGACAAATTACAAGTGACAATGATGACAAGGTTTTCAGTCAATATTATGATGGTGGCTTTAATTTTGTTGATATATGTACAGTCATCTCTTGTTGTTCACACCGGTCAGGTTGATATCCATAATATTGTGAGCTGGGTTCCACTTCCAGGAAGCGATCGTTTGTTTTTTACATGTTATATATATTGTATATATTATATACATAAAAATTTATAAGCATTATATTGTCAAGCAAACTACAGAGCTGCTTGTTTAGTCATCTGAAAATTCTTTATGCTGTGAGAGGTGGCATGGCAAAGCATGCAAGAATGGTGGTTGGGAAATGCTGCTTTAACTTTAGTTTAAACTTAGTTAAAGACTCTTTGGCAACAGATAATAACTGTCTAATGAATATATATATATGTTATAAATACAGATGGAAATAAAATTTCAAAAAATAAAAGTAAATGCTGTTCTCAGCAAAACATACTCACTCAATGATAGAAGGTTGATCTTTCAAAGTGACATTTAGTTCTAGTGCCGTATCAGTTTCTGAAAACAGGTTATGCAATACATTTTATAAACCTGCAAAAATACTTGGGCTGGGGTGGGGTGGGGTGGGGGGGTATTCTTCTTTCAAACAAATTTCTCCCTTCCGTTTTTCCCCCTTCCATTTTGACACAAAACAATGTCAGCTGGGTTAACCATACTCACTTTAAGTTTAAAACAAACTGACTATTCCATGTATTTGGCCATATTTTGCTAAGGAAGTCATGCTTTAGTTAGAATCTTACTTTTACTGTCTTAGCGTTCTTACCCAGACTGTTGTGCATTGCCCATATGTTGCTCAGGAAGT